>OX104059.1:40803159-40961106 GCA_944474145.2 Dicrocoelium dendriticum | reverse complement strand
GGGACATTATTTTGACTTGATGGATTTTGAGGGAACCCAAGCACACGTGCCACCGTTTTCTAGAGATCAGGCACTACAGTACTCTGAGATGCCACCATATTTAGCTGACAGAACAGTACCATCGTTTGGGATTTCCTTTCCGTACGTTTATGCCAAGCGTTGAATGACCTCGCGGTATCCATCATCTGTTCTCCCGCGCTGATGGAGTTCCAAGCCAGGGATGACCGTGTACTCATTTCTCTGCACGATCTCGCTTGACTCATTGCCCATGGCTAAGCTCGAGCGTCTGTCAGAGATTTCACTGCCGGTCAGCACCCAGAATATGTTCAAACTTTTCACCTCCTGCGTGTGTTCACCAAGAGGTGACAAGGTTTTGACAAACGTCGCATTTGTCGCCAATCCTTATAGACTTACAGTAGATTTATAGATTTTAATATATATACCTCGATGAGTCCACCGGTTTGAGCTTACTATTGTTGACACCTTCATATTTTGCAATATTCACCATGACCATCCTATGGGACCTGTTAAACTTTAGATTTTTCACCCGTATAAAACCATTGTTCCACCACTGGTGGTATAAGTATAGTTGTAAGACGATGAAGCATCAGTACAAGGTATCTCTGATTCTGCTACAGACGACGACTATGAAACGAACTTCTATCCAATAAAGGACTAGCAACAACCTGGACATCATAATCGTGATGGGATATCGGGCGGGAAGACCACCTACCACCTTTGCATATGGTGCAGCCATGCGAGACACATCAAGTGAGACCAACGTCAGGTCTGCAACGGTTCAGCTGTTTTAGTCAATTACAATACGCAACAACACTAAGGGTCCAGTCACTCATGTCCAAGTAAGTCGACGAAGCACGGCCAAATCCACAGCAGCGGCATGCGCACATCGCAGAGTGCATCGCTGTGTTGCGGACGTGGATACTGTTGTCACACAGGTAATGGTGGGCTTGCAGTGCACGGGTTGTGGAGCGAATGGGTGGTTGCCTTATAGAGAAAAGTTCTTAGTCGTGTACTGCCATGGGATAATGTGCTCGCGTTGTGCTCATTGTAGAATACCCGTAACGTAAGCGCAAAAATGGATAGTTCACCGGCTGCGAGCACGCATAGAGTACGGTTTAAAATACATCAACACAAACAGATAAGGGAATAGTATTCAAATGCTTCCCTCCACATCAGGCACCATCTAATCCACTGAGCAACAATGAAGAAAAGCATGAACAATCCATTTCTTGACTCTTCCGAGATTTCACAAGAAAACAGTGGTGGTGGGGGACACACCAAGTACGGGCCTCTGACGGCAGAAGGAACCTAATCAATCAAGGTATTTCCAGCCCTTGTTACAAGGGCTAGCTAATATAAACTGTTCTATGAGTTTTCCATCTACTCAGGGTCCCATGCTCGCTTTTTTGCTCAAGATAAACAAAAACTCAAAGATGGGAAACAGAACGACAGGTGAAAAAAAAACGAGAGAACGAAACGGTCCATGAAAAACATGGATGGCAAGTGAATAACAAAGTGTCTGGGCGGGTTGCTAGCAGAAAAGCGAGTTGGGCTAAGTCACTTAAATCCCAACGGAACAAAGAGCCAGCTGTATGCACCGTGCGCCTTATAACATGGTGCAAAGATAGCAACCAACCAATCAGTAGGCCTTCGCGGTGATGATATGCCTTTGACGCCCAACCCATTGTACAACGTGACCTCGATGATAACCGGTAACCATCTTGAGGTGGTAATCAGGTTGTATTGAGGGGAGTAAAACCTCTACCTCAGTTGCTCTCCAAACACGGTTTGGAGGAATGAATACGCCACTCGTGAGTCACCGAACGCATCACATATCGTCACTGACGGCCAGGAACGATAGCTGTTCGTGACCAATCGGTACCTGCTTTCAGTGGTGGACTAAACGATGACCAGAAATAGCTAAGCAAGAATAGTGCCAAGCATAACACACACTAATAGATCCAAGTAATGGCTGCAGTGGGCGTCTATAAGTTGCCCCCCTTTCCAAATGTGATGATGAGGACAAGTTAAGATGCAAAGAGAACGGACATGGAAACACCTGGACCCAGAATAGGATGCAGCGGATGTGGTCATTGGGCATGATCCGAGTCAGTGGTGGACAATACGAGCTGCTCAGTTTTCACAAGGTCATGACGATGTTAGCCTAGTGTTGAAACAGAAAATACAATAAAACGGTTGTATGGAAAGTCGAAAAACATTTGAACAATCCAACCGCAGGGTTCGCTGGTGTGGTTGAGATAGTACACGCCTGAGAACGCATTAGATTAGTTACAGTGTTCGTGCTCCATTGGGATATATCTGACCATCTGTGCATAATTGCCTTAGCTGCTATTTTGCATGTTTTTGTATTTTCCAGATACCATAAAACTACTTGCAAGTAGCCAGCGTTGTTTGTTAACGTACGTTACCATAACGCGGCTAGTCTGGTTGCTAGAACGAAAGTCTGATACTGGACTTAAATGACGAAATGAAAAACAAATGTGATCGAAATAAAAAGCCAAACGGAATAACAAAAAGGTACTGAATCACCGGGTTGGGTGTTGGTTGCAAGAGAGCCATTTCTCCTTGCGACGGTTGGGGTTTCCAAGCAGCGTAACCCTTACGTCATGTGGATGACGTCTGCTCACACCCGTTTTACCTAACCTGGATGCCCTGGAACTTTATCCAACCAGGTGGGTTTTGCAATCACAACATGAAGGGTGGCCGACCAAGGTATTGAGGATACCGTCGGGTAGTCAACACAGCAGGATCGGTGTCACTCATGAACAGAAACAATGAGGTGTAATCTGGAAAACTGTTGCTTAGCCAGCACTTAGGTTAACGATGAAACCAGCTCTTGTTAAACCAGTATAATGCCTCTTGACAATTCCGACTGTAAATACAAAGTGCGGCAAATTTCGATCCGGCGTACGGCCAAATTGCAGTTGACCTGTAAAAAGTCACTAGACGCGCCACGATGTTTGCGCAGTTAGTGAATTAGTAGCGTTTCGTTGAAGAGAATTGGAGCAGAGGTTGGCAATTTTTAAGGGAAACTAGCCTTCAGTCACTGGAGAGTTCTGCACTTAATCTACCTCCAGTCCACACTCCATGCAACAGCAGTCAGTGGATAGTTAGAAAGCATGCCACTCTACGCCCATCGTTTAATTCCATTTACGATACCTATTATTCGGCAGCATTAGATTGTGGAACGAATATTAACAGGCATTTAAGCAATAAGCAAATCGAAGCTTTTCAGTGTTTTTAATCAAGGTGGCCGAGAGCAACAGCGGTTGAGCAATGCAGACAGTTCAACAACAGGCGGACTGCTTCCTTTACAGTCGATATCCTTCAGTTCACATTAGCGGGCTCCACCACATTCCGAGACAGATGTTATATTGATCTAAGTGACGGCCAGTTGCACCACACAATATGCAAGCCACAAGGTTCAAACTTTGATAACATAACCTTGGAATGAATGAGTAGCTGATAGGTGGACAGTAGGAGAAAACTAGTAACATTCGCACATAATAAACGAACTAAGTGAACGTTTAGCGCTAGACACAATACAAAAGAACAGTATAGGTTTGGACCTATTGCAGACAAAATATATGCGGTTATTCAGCGAACTTAATCACTTGGTTAAACTACACTAAGGAATGTGCGTATTACGAATGTTTCATAGGGTTGCATTGATTTCAAAGGAGCTTCGTTGCAGCCGTTTTACAGTAAAACAGTCTCAAGCACATCCGCAAAAGCGCTGGACTCGTCAACAGCGCGCATCCGCTGAGCGTCGAGAAGTTCGATCGAACTCGCGTCCACAGGCAGCAACGCGCTCGTGTTAAGACAAACGGTGCTAGTGACCGAAGCGACCGCAACTCACTTCCAATTAGGTCGAGATCGAGATTGCATGCAGCGGTCCATTTACACAACGGGTGCTTCCGATGAATCATAATGAGTCATTGGCCGTTGTGACAGACCCTGATCATGCATCGGCGGCTACAACCGGGACCGAGCTGTAGTTTTGCTATCTTCACTTGAAGAGTGTAAATCAGCAAGAGAAGAGTTGTATGGGGAAGTGCTGTAGGTGGACAGAAACAATCAAGCAACGGAAGTCTTATGTCATACACAATGAAACTTGTTGAAATTCGCTGTTTTACATGTTCGAAAATTGTGCGTATTTACAAGATGAAGAAAATTAGTACCGAAGATGCATGCGTGAGTTCGGCCCATCTCAGGGAAAAAGAGCCGACAATGTACTTCGGGCCAAGACGAATTAAGGGCATTCCGATCCGAAAAATTGATTCAGTCGATTAAAGTGCCGTCGGAATCCCAGTGCTGTATAGGATTAAGGATAGCGGGACGACTACAGAAGGGACAATCACTGGTGATGTGGAATTCGAAGGTGAGAGGGAGTAAAAGCCACTAGCAACGCAGCTGACAAACAATTACCATTGTGGGCTGGCAAACAGAACATCCCAGACACCTGAATTGGCTTGAGATTCCACCGCTGGACTTATGAGTGTTTAACAAGCAGGTTTAGGACCAAACTAAACCGTCTACAGGGATTTAACAGCTCAATCTCATAGTGAGCTGGATGCAGTCTTTATAATTAATACAACGCCATGCATGATTACGCAGCTATGGCATGCAGTGAGCCATAAAGTATTGCCACGATGGGATCAACGAAATGGACCGTGGGGCAAATCACACTAGCTATGTTGTATGTGACAGCATCTCTACGATGACACAGTCGATAGAGGGTTAAAAGAAGAGCGATGGGGGGGGGGGTTGATTGCATATGCGAAACAAGTACGCACTTTCGTCGTCAGCACATTTATGCTGCGCCGCCTTATAATCTGACACCCGTGAGGGTCCAACGAAGTGACCACGTTCTTGGTAGGTGCAACATGATGGCACGCGGCTGATTTGTGTACGGCACAAAGTACTCAGATAGGAACGTATTGCAAACCTGTCAATCACATTGTTGGATTCCCAAATGAGCTTTCGAACCCACAACTAGAACCTGACATTCTTTAACATACGACTCGAGTATGTTCCTCACAAGTTACGCAATTCGATAGCATAGCATCACCCCAGAAGCTTCAATTTAGGTAAATGAGAATTTAGGTAAGTGCTCCATTACACGGAATTCTTGATGTTTAGACGAAATTAACCGGAGGAAACGAACTGTTCGCCTAGTCTCCTTATTCATACGAATAGTAATCAAAATAAACATGCCTGTGTGAATTGTGATTGTGGACAGCATATCAACTGTAATGTACAACATCGGCGATTCCGATCACTGCAGCGGTGTAACCTCTAAAGTTGCGCTACAATCCTGAATCAAAAACACTGCATAAGTGTTTCGGCAGGTGTACGTTCCTGACCAGTGGTGAAACTGATGCCACATTTATCAAACTTCAGTTAAGCTAACGGTTTAACGAATTTGCACTTGTACTCGACCAATCAACGACCGCCTACATTACTTTCGTAATGATCATTAACAGCTTTCGGGTATGGCAGTTCGGTAATCCATGACGATCAGTAGCCTGTCGGCCTTGTGCCATAGACAGAAAAAGGGTTATTGAATGCATTCTGTGCTTCAGCAAAAGTAGTTGCATGTGATTGCGCGCAAATAAAGATGGCTTGCTCAACCGCATGTGGGAAGATGTGTGACGACTACCTGCGCTATCAGTGGCGTGAACACCACTGACACTGTCATACCGACGTACACAGGCATCGATCGGGATTACTGCATACTAGCAAAATCGTCCCAAAGATCCAAGAGCAGGTCCAGTTCCATGACCTCATACTCTCGGTCCCAAACAAGTGGCTCGCTTTTGCTGGCTCCACAATTCCTGTGCGAATGCATGCAGATACTGCACCGAGTCATTCGGACTAGACATATGAGAAGTAACGACTCGTGTAGAAATTTGAAGGTCGGTGAATTAGGAAAATGTGTTAAGGTGGGTACAATCAATCGTCTCTCTTCTCGTCGGGAGTTGCTGCACGATAACCGGTGCGGAAGAATGGGGCTATACACACACTGATTGCAGTCAACCTCGTCATGATCTACCGTAGTTTACATCTTGCTGGTTTTACTATACTGAGGCCGCTTTTCCACCTTCGAACACGTTGCAGCACGCGCGGACATCGGTACAAGCTTATTTAGCCAGTCCTGGAGCGAAATCCCCACTCGTATGCTCCGAACGGAAAGCGGGAAAGGCTAAGAACCGTCAGTTTGCCTGCACCCTAAGGGTGGCGAGCTTGTCTTATAATCTGATGGAGCGGGTTCGAGCCTGCGTAGGGGCAGGACGACCCTAGCAGTATCCCAGCCCAAATGCGACTGGTGGTGGTTGTGCCGCAGCGAGGCGTCGGTACTGCGTAACGGCGTACTGCTGATGTCTCTTTTTTCTTTCTTTCTTAACCCTTTGAGGCACGTAAAGAAGCGCACATCAGGTGATGAGAAAACACAAACACTTTCCGGTCGTTACAAAATGATGGTTTGGAGCACACAGACAATATAACTGACCGTTTCCGGTGTCCTAGGACCTGTTGGGCTTGTTTCAAATCATTTCCCCATCATTCTGTGGGTAAATAAAATACGGGCGTGCATTTTAATGTGTGGGACATATTGGTCCCGTGCGCCTTAAAGGGCTAAGAACCGTCTGCCAGAGCCCGTATTAGAAACACATTGGGTGCAGTCATTCAAAACACTGTTGGCCTTACATCCCTCTACCTTGAAGTTCAAAGAACGATTGCCCGTTAACTATGATATCACACTGCGGGTGCCATGTTATTGCGAGCCATTTTTCGCTACCACATGAGAACTTGGGGACGATTCGAATTTTGACAGATCACAGATAGTTCCTAGTTCAGCGTCTTGATCATGTGTACCTTATAATATAGTATTCGGACTCACTGTGTGTTGTGTGTTGCTGGTCCAGACACATGGTGAAAAATGTGTGTTCGCAAGACGTTTTCACATCAAATCCGATGGTTGCAGTTAGAATTCGAGCAACCAATTTGAAATGAGCAGTCGCATACAGGAGTTCCACCCAATATACCGAGAAAAATCGCACAGAAATAAGTGATGATCGTTGGCAACTGGTCACATTTTGACATTGGGTAACGGGACCCATGAGGGTCAGGTTATGAACTATGTCCAGTGGGTTACTTGAGGCAGAGAAAGAGAGAAATGGTGTACAGCCATGCGACAGCGTTGTGCCAGATTCAGTGTGTGCCGTGATGTGAACCGGCAGTAGGACATTGAAGAAAAGGCAATATTCAGCCGTTGCAAGCAAAATGATGCCAAGTTGATCAGATGCAGTGTTGTGAAGTGTTCAATGGTGAGAATTGGACCCAAACGCATTGGGCGAGTAGTCCAGACAGCTGAAAAGGAAAGACGAACGTGCCCACCTAACTCACCGGATGACACACAGGAACGCAGTTTTAGTCGACCAATGCCAAGATTAATCCGCGAATAATATAAAGAAGGGATTCGATGATGCTGTTGGGTTTTCATAGCGCAGTGGAAGACAGCTGTCTGTCTCTGGGTGTTGCTTATGTGATAACCATAGGCCAGAGGAGTACGCATGCCGAGAACGAGTCGTTCCTGTAGACGAAAAGACAGTGGAAGAAGACCACGGGACTTAGTCGGAACCAGTATCCCCGCAGGTAAAGATTACGTCCTTAATACTTCAGTATATGCCCAATGGCTCCGCACATCAAGAAGAGGCACCTAAGTATAAAAAACCGACAGTGAGACTACCACCGGGTGTGTGTGTGGACCACCTCATCCGCAAAAAGGACCGAGTAGCAGATCAAAGGGAAATTGATAGTTCAGCTGTTAACACTAGGGGCCCCGGTGCCATTTGACCACCGGCAGTCGAGTGTGGGCTATAGATACTGTGACATCGCCGCACCTACGTATGTCAGGACCGACCACTCATGGCTCACAAGCCAGGCGCCTGAGCCACTCGGCCGCATGCAGCGCTGTTCGACAAAAATGGACCCACTCTGGCTGAGAACTAGCCGGCTTGCCCAATGGAATGGTGTATGGAACATACCAGTTGGGGGAGTAGCTGGCCGCAGAGAACTGGTGAGAACGATGTAAGCACATCTTCACAAGAGAGATGGAAGAAGTGAATGATGCAAGTGTAGTCCCCCAAATTCACGTTGCGCGTCCTCCATCAAACAAGATATCTCGTTGAGGCGGCTGAGAAGGGACGAACGGTTCCCGCTCTTGATGATGCCAACAATGATTAGACCACTGTAACATTGACCCAAAATCATACACCTGAATTCGACCGTGACTACTTTCCATGCATCTTCCTCGATAGTTAGTTAAACCATTTTCACTTCATACTGTAAGATTAGCAAATCAAAATGGACACCGTTTATTCTATGCAGAAAATCAGAGACCTGTTAGCAAGGAGACTGGATGATGTTCAGGCTACACTGCGGTAAGGCAAACAGCGGACGCCAGTGCAAGCCTTTCTCTCGATCCTGAGCTTCGTTCCGCTCGATCAAAGACAGTGACCCAGTGTTCCTTTGTCTCCCTATCAGCCTTCGCGTATTTCTGTATGTGTATGTGCGAACCTGCGCAGTTGCGCGACTATAAGAACAGTATAAGCTGTTATGACTCCACCAAACTTTGCCTAACTTCATTAGCCTACTGCTGCATGAACTGACCAAAGTAAGCGACGAACGACGAGAAAACATATCTCCGACGCAGTGACGGTGCAAACGAAGGCAATAGATGCAGAAAAAGACCCTTACCGAGCTTGTGTTTATTGACGGTGAAATCACTCACGAAGTTGCTGAAGTCGCTGATGTTAACGAGGGCATGGCAAGAAACATCAACAATGCCTACAGGTGAGAAGGTATCATTATATAACGCAACGGTACAGAAAACAAAAGTATGTGACTGACTCCAAATGTTTTACAGCGGTCTTGTTATACACACACACACACACGATACGCGAAGACCGATAGGTAGACAAGGGAAAACTTGGTCACTGTTTTTGTTCGAGGGGAACGACGCGCATAAGCGGGAGAAAAGCTTGTACCAGCATCCGCTGCTTGCCTGACGGCAGTGTAGCCTGAACATTAGCCAGTCGCCTTGCTAACAGATTGTTGCATAGATTAAACGGTGTCCAGTTTGATTTGCAAACCGTGCAGTATAAAGCTAAAGTGGTAATATGTACTCTTGTTGATTGAAGCGGATACATGTCTGTATGCTTATCTAGCATTCCTTCCTGTTCGTCCGAGGAACTAAAAATGAAGGTTGTAATTTAGTTCAAAGTAACACATTACCTCTCCTCTGCAGTCTTCGGGAACAGCCACATCTGCTTGGGTGTAAGTTGTACACTGCACTGTTTAGTTCCAAACGCTATGCTACGAACACCCTCCACTATACACAAAGACAAAAGAGTAGACAGCTGATGTGGTTTTATCGGGGGCGGGACAAAAGGCATACGGGGATGGGGAAATACCATAGGGATAGCACAACCGTCAACCGTCCATGTGTGAAGCGTTTCCCATATGACAGAAACACCGGAGATAAGGTGATTCGGGAGCACCCAACGGACCAGCACAAGTGGAAGAAGATGAGGGTGTGTGAGACCGATACACGATATCAGAAGTCAAAAATAAGGCATATAAAGAAAACAAATCAATGAGAGCGATTGTGATCTGCTTGAAGAAGGGAGATGATTCCGCGCCAGACAAGCTCCGATGGGTACCTACGGGCATGAGAAGGAGAAGAGAATCGTCCGGCGTCAGATCGGAAACATCTGCGATCAGCCGGGATTAGAATGGACGGACTAAAGATATCGAACAGTAACGGCAACGTCTCGAAAGGCGAGGTAGATAGAGGATTGTGAAGGCATCAGAAGCGTTTGAAAAACGGTCTGGGGCGATACTCCAAAGTATAGCGTTCCTCATCGCTGGCTTCGGACGGATTCCGTTGTCTCGTTGAACTGTCTGCTTCAGCCTCTGACGATTTCGAATTGCGATACTCATGGGATGCGGGGAATGTGACTAAACCTCGTTCCAACGACTTATCGAACAGCGACTCAATTTGTCTGGCATTTCCCAAATCACCCACGGCGAGACCATCTGGTGCGGATTCTTCACCAACTAGTCGATGATTAGTTGAAGCAGGCGCTGAAGTTCCTAGAGTCCCATCCACGTGACTAGAAGAGGCAAAAGCAGCTGCAAATGTACTCGTAAACTGATCGTTCGAAGTATCGGCCAAATTCTGTTGAGCTAAACCAGCAGCCAAGCGTTCGTGGGGCCATCTGGGGCGGCGCCTGCGTGACTGTCGTTCCAAAGTTAGCACTGGCATTCGGACCAGTTCGAGCGGACTTTTGGAATCGCGTAAAGCGGCGACAAGATTCACAACCTAGGAACGTGAGGGAAGATTGGTGGACAAAAAGTCAGAAGGCGAAACAGGAGGTCAAATGAGAAATCCACCACGGCGATGAAGTAACGCGCCGCGGTTGGAACTTTTCAAATGTACAGCACGGATCTGAACCGCACTCATAACTGCCTTGTCTAGGAAGCGGAAAAGCGACGCGGCCTGAAGAGAAAAGCTCTGAGTACACAGAAGGTAACATCAATAGTTTAGGATGTCAACAGCAAAACGTTTCATCGTTGAACTCACTTGGCCACGCAAAACAGACATTTGTTTCTCGAAGGTGGAGTGATCGAACCCAGGGTCCTCCTGTTCAAAATGGAAAGCGTTGGTTGAAAAGTGGCGAAATTTACTAAAATGACCGACAAGCAATCAGGAAGCATGGGCCTTAATAAAGTCAACAACAGAGACAGTTGGCAGGACACTGGGGGGTCGACAAAATGATTGACGGTCACCGTGGATGCGAATAAACGTGTTTTAAGTGATTATGGCGAGTAGAAGTGAAGTATGAACGACAATATTTCACATGTGGGGAACCATCTAACAGGCCCACTTGTGGAGGAAATTGACCCAGATGCATTAAAGTAACGGGCTATCTAAAGAGGCATTTTGATCCCGCACACCGACAGCCGTAGAACGTTCCTGTCGCGTCTCGAAGATAGAACTGAGGAAAAAATCCGAAAATCAGCAAGTCCTATTGAATATTACTTTATCGGCTTCCCACGAAACATATAAAACCTCGAACAGGACAGTGTCAGGCATGAGATAACATAACAGCGACGATAAAGTTGTCGGTCAGTCGCAAGCTGAGGGCATGCGTAATACACAGATCGATTACGCGAACACCACTGAAGAGTAAAGATCGAGAAATACAACCATCACTGCAGTATATACACAATGTGAACACAAAAAGTGCGCCGAAATCGAGACTGTGAGACCACGGTGAACGCACTTTGAGCTTTTGGTATCGGCGGTGGGGTGGGGACTGGAGTCAGTGTGCACAGTTTAGGCCGGAAACATGCAGCACTGAGCCGCGCATGAATGCTCGTGTGATTTGTAGTTGTAAAGCTAGCCCGATTGAATATGACACCAGCAGTTTTGGATAAGTATTACTCTAGAAAAAATGTGTGTTAAGCCAAGTGTACAGAAAAGGAGATGGGAATCAAATAAAGCATGCTTCCGAGTATTTCGGATAGATGGTGCCTTTCGTCGATGTGAACAGCCGGCAGGAAAACACGCACACAGATTATGCAGATACGATCTAAAACAATGGTTGTCAACCATTTTGGGGTCGTTACCCACAGAGCGGGTTCACTATAAACAATCACCCCCAAAAACATTATAATTTAAAAATCTAATTACCTAAGACCTATTGCGTTTTCGCTTTAAACCAGGGAAAATAAATATTACTTTTTAATTATTTTTATCATCCCAATGAAAAAACACCAGTTGCTGAGTAATTTTTATTGAATCATGGGGTGATGTACGTTAATGAGACGGTTGATATTGCTTAGCCCCAACAATTTCTGGTATAATTGGTGCGGCTTCGGCTAATGCACATTGTAAGCCGTGTTCCAAGTTCATTCAGTTCCTTGCTTTGGTGTGTGTGATCCCTAATCAACCGTGAATAGATGCCAGTGGCTTCTCATCTATCGCGGCCATCCCTTGCAAGTCCGGTCTGGATGATAGGTTTCCAACACCACGCTGTATCAATACATCCTGTACAATAATCGCCTAATTTGTCTCTTCTACCTTGTAAACACTAGTTTAGCTGGTCGATTGACCTATGCACCAACCTTAGTGTTCCTACAACTCCGTAATTAGACTCGGCGAACGACTGCCTGGCTCAAAAGAACAACGATCGACGAACGAAACGAGAGAGGCGCCATCTAGCTGCGCAGTTTTGTAGACTCGTATTCATATTTTAGGTAATAAAAGTGATTTCCGAAATTGTCTAATGTACTAATGATTATGCATTGATGGCTAATCAATAGTGATTAGGTAGTTAGTTACTTGGTTTGATACAGATGGTTTTGTTATTAATTTTGGTTGGCGACAGATCGATGTCCTAATCGTCGTATTTATATTTACCCCAGTAAAATTTCATTTTACTCCCTTGGGGGTAATTACCCACAGGTTGAGAAGCACTTGTCTAAAGCAAGCACAAGCAAGCTAAAGAGTCATATTGAAGTACACGTTATGTGATTGGATTGCGACGCGTAATCTCAATGTAGACCGTGATTCGATTGAAGTGAACCTTGGTCAATTCGATCACTAGAACCGTTGCTGATGAAACAGAAGGCAGTGTTTTCGGGCGGGCAACACCAAATTACCTTCTGCTACACAACCAAGTTGTTTTCTCATTGGATCATCTTCAGACCAACGGGATAAATGGGAGAAATGGTGTGGCAGCACGTAAAAGGCTGCACTGGCGCACGCAGTACCAGCATCTTGCCGGGTACCCTTAAATGGGACCAACTGAATGTAAAGTGAATACCTCCGAAAGTGTGTGTTGATAGGTTTCAACTGAGTGTATGTCAGTAGGCCTTAATACTGGGCACACATCCGCCGAAGTCAAACAGATGAACACAGATATGATTGTTAAAAGTGTTTTGTTAATCCGAATAATACAATTGTGAAAGTACTACGATAAACTACTTAGAGAAGAGCCGTGATATGCGAAACCCGTGAGGATGGGACACCAGAAGGTCACGCCAGTACGATCGGCGGAGACAGAAGTGCGAGTGGGTGGATAGTTGAATGACGCCGATGATACTAAGAACGATAATCGGAAACGATGCGCAGATTACAGAGGCTGCCAGTGACATAAGCGAACGCGTCACTCCTTGACATGGGTACGAAACGAGCGACTACTACACTCCGGGAGTTCTTTCCCGTAACACACCCCAATTGTTCATTTCAATTGGATAAGAGTTAGACGAAAACAATTACATGGACAGTCAGTTGCGTCACAGGCCACAACAGGCGTGTAGTGATGCCCCAGAAAAGAAGACAGAGTCATCTTGATAGAAATCGAAGTAACTGGTCCCCAGTGAAGTTCTCGGTAAAGTCAACACAATGGCGTCAAACGATTTGCGTCTGGAAAACCTCAGTGTGTGTGGTTGATGGATCGCAGGTATGCATCTAGGACCATGAACAGTCGGTACAGTTAAGGAACAAATATCCAAAAACCTACGCAACGTACATATACACATGCCAACGCTGTTATCTGTTGACAGTAATAAATGTGTCATTTAGCACAGACAGAGGTCAGTTGGACTGACAGACACCGCCTCAGCGTGCCAGGAAACACTGGTGATACGCGCGTGAGACATCCACGCATTGTATGTCTATCGGCAGGTGGCGGGCGAATAACGGGAGTCGTGGAACTGACCGAGACTGAAGCGTGTTATGCGACACTTACCAAAGCAATCACGACCCTCAGCTAACACCATGACGTACCTAGTATAGGATGCGTGAGCAACAGCAGGAGTTTCACTGAAGCAGGAAAGAAATGCCCATTGTTGTGTGCAGTAGGACCGTTTACATAGATTAAACGTCGTTGGGACGCTTTGCAACAGTCATCACACATTCAGGACAGGGACAGGGTTGCACTGAATCTCAGAACGATGGATATCATTTTAATGTTAACTACACGATGTCTCGGTCAAGTTGGCCCTTTAGCTAACGAATTGAGCTCAACAGCAGAGTTGCGTTGCGAAGCATACACCTTACACCATTACTCGACAGATTAGAGTCGGACGTCAGACGCCCACTCGCGCAGGTGTGTAGCTGCCGCGATGGTCACGCACCTTCAGCCAATAGGGCGTCAGAAGCACATAGTGAGACGCTTCAACCTGAACGTGCTCTTGTCCACCTTGTTACAAGGTCGGTTGTTGATACACCATGTGCAGCTATGTTTCTCTCTCTCTCCAAAGATGCGAATCCCGTCAATTAAGACGAGAGCAAACATTTCTGCCCAAAGCACAGACGATTGGGGGGGGGGCGGATAAGGAGCCTCAGTCATAGAACTACGCGGAGTGATTGTGAACGTGCAGTTCACTTAAACGCATTGCTGCGTTGAGGATCGTATACGCGTCACTCGACAGAGGTGAAGAACATAATACTGGGAACGTACGCGGAAGAAGACGATTGAACGCAGGTTACTAATGCACTAAATGTGAACGTGAAAACTTGCCGTAGTTGGGTACGGGTGTACGAATCCACCGGACTGATCGGGTAGCTCGGGACAACCCGTCGCATAGCAATGAGAGAAAGCCATCTCAACTCTCTGGTGGAATGTGTTTCTGCGGAGCCAACCGTTATCCCTGAACTCGTTCGTTCGCAATTGCAGTAAGCATCAGCGCCGTCTCAAGGTACTTAAGCGGTAGGCTGCTAACGATGAAGAGCCTGCACACCATTCCGGAGTCCATGCACACACTAGAGAACAAAAAGCGACGCAGTTCGTTCGTCTTGCAGCTCATGGATTACGAGAAGGAAGGAATGCAACCGGTGTGGATTGATGCAACTGATTTTGAACCCGCACTCGTGACCAGTCGAGCGCAGTGCACGTTGGCGAACAGCCAGGGATCGAACGTTTAACTTGTCAGCGCCATGACAAACAACGACGTGATAGCATGTTCACTAGCTGCGACAAGTGCTTGGTACCAACGGAACAACATTTGTGGAATGTTGCCTTTTAATTCAGGACAACGCAACCTGGAGCACATTTTCCGGGAAGAACCGTACCGCCCTGGAGGACTTCCACGCCTTGCGCCATACTTTTCAGCACTGAAGCTCATCGAGGGCGTCTGGTGCCCATTCAAAGATCAAGCAATGAGGAGAAGGCATTTCGAATTGACCCAGTTTTTAGTAAAAGCAAGTGGCGGATTCGTTTGTTGGAGCACGCGGTATCGGAAGCACGGGCCTTAGTGACACAGCAGCACTGCAAACAAATGGTACAGTATATCAGAAAGAACTAGATACGTGTTTTTCGTTTAGCTAATCAGTAAAACATTCCGCTGACAGTAAGCTACCTGTTTGTGAACGTGTGCTATTCATACTTTATTGTGATGTTGTATTATAGTGCACTTGCATGACCACACTGTAGGTGTCACTTCCGGTAGTATATCAACGCACCTAATGACTTCTATTTTTAGCATATTTCACTACCTGATATTTTTGTGCTACTGTGACGGAAATAGACCCAGACTACACCTAGCGATCGTGTTCTTATTCCATGCCAATCACCTATGGAGGCCAATTTACTTTGCGTGAACAGGACACGTCAATCGTTCCAGTCTGGACCGTCTCCAACCGCACCATCTTCCACTTCTCCACTGGGGCCACAGATGACACCTACAGAGAGGTTTCGGATGCATCAGCGCGTGAACGACAGGATGCACTTTATTCACAAGTGGTCCGCATACAACACACTTTCAAATCGACATACTGTCGCAACCTTCTCGTGGAAGCAGCCAGGTGTTTCGGGCATATCAGATCCAGGCAAATAGTTCGCCGGTAGTGTTCCATGACGTGGTGGATTTTCGCATAGCAAGCGTTCTCCCTATAAAAAGCCACATAGGTCCGGTTAACAGCCCTGCGGCGTGGCGGATGTGACCCGCCACCTAATAGGGTCCCTGCACCATGGCTCACTTCTGCGAAGCATTGTGCTTCAATATATTGGGGAGGAGTAGACCCATTTTAGTAATTCAACATACAAATACAAGACAAATGCGACTCATAATCCCCACGTCTAGTTGCCTCATTTCAAAGTACGTTATGTACTCTTATCACAAGATTTTAAAGGATATTAAAGTCCTAAGCAGCCGACTAGCAGTTGTGAGAGGGACCCAATCTATCCGATTTAAAAGATATGATTTGGGCACTGACACACATGGCTAGAGTCCGCCATCAGTGTATGATATTCCCCACCTCTTTACACATTCGGCACTTCCACCAAGCATGATCAGCGCCTCACCGATGCCCGTGTACATACATGGGCAAATCTAACTTGTCGCAAACCGTAGTGGCCATGAGGCTGATCTACATACCACAACGGTGGTCAAGCTGTAGTGCCGAAAACTCCATCCCAACTGACTGTGCCAGGAACTGAAGCTCAGATGGGTGACATGGGCCTTACTAGTGTCGTGGTGACCACCCAGATGAAGGGATCATACGGGCTGGCGCAGCAAGGTACTATTCTCAGTGCATCACGTATGTGACATATAACACTGCGAATGTGGGTTACCTTGAACACCTCTCACAGTGAACGCTAATCTACGCGCCACAATATGTGATGCACTTGAGTGTAGTGCGCAGTGAGCAATGTGAATTTTGAGGGACAGCTGACCACGGGAAAGGAAAGTTACGAGCAGAGTACAAGGCCCACAGGGGGTGCAAACTCTCTGATGTTTCTAAGACTAGGCTGTGTGCTTGCGCAGGGCGTCCGAGCCAGGAAATATACAATTTACGCATCTCGCGAGTGAGGCAGTAGTGTTACCAGAAGAAGTCTAGGTTGACGTGTATGTACGGAATCGGGGTGACACGTGATGAGTCTCGGTGCGTCGGGCTTCAGCACAAATTTGGACTGCCACGTGGATGGAACTACCCTAGTTCCTAATCGTATCAACAATCAACTCAGCAAAATAAGCGCTCAAGACAGTTATCATGGCGTGATTCCTTAATGTGGACTAACGGTTTGAGATTGCTTACTGTAATTGGTTTCGGCTATTTGTCATGCAACTGACCGTGTCCTCAGTGAGGCTTCTCGAGTTACGAGCTTTGCTTGAGGCGTTAGCATAGAGGCATTTTATGTGTCAATTACTCGGCTGTTGAATATGGTTGGATGCATTAATTCGAGCCGCCTACTACGTGATCGTCTCATAGCGTGCTGTCCCCATGGAGGAGGACGAAACCACATAAGATTTAAGTGACGTGTCGGCTAGGAGGAATGGTAGGTGTCATTGCAGTTGAATCGAAGTGCTGCATATACGCTAGTCGGCGCTGTACTACTGCGAAACGCATCATTTGCTCACGTTGAAATGGGATGGAGTGAAATACTAACTTCCACCTGCCTATATACCAGTGAGTTTGGCAACTGATATGTGAACGTAAGGACCGGTTTGCGTCATGTGGTACCACATATCACCTGTGCAGGTCCAAGTGACGAGCAAAGGTGATTCGCCAAAACAAGTACACTTCATTTACCACTTTAAAACCCCTTCCCATCGCTATCTTGTGGTGTGTACACATACAGTCAACAACTGATAAATGTCCATCCAGGAATATTTCTGTTGAGATCGTGGGAAACGTTAAGTGTGCCTTCCCTACGTGCTCTGGGCTTCCGCATTGACAATCCTTGCACGAACTCAAGCAGTTTCCAGCCGCCTGCGTTTGTGTAATCGGGTAAGCAATCCGGCAAACGGCCACACCCTCTACCCATGGCGGTCAAGCCTGCATAGTTAAGTGTCATTATTTTTCATATCCTTATGAAAGCCCTTATCCACTGTCTATGGCGGGAGAGTCTAAGGCTAGGGGGCAAAATCCTGACAACCACTGTGGTACTATGGACTGATGTCCTGGACTCCTCGTGGCGACCGCTGGGTGGGAGCTAGGTTACGCCTTACTCCCTGCTACGAGCCAGGACATCAATCCCCATGGGTCAGTGGACAGATTATGTGCTGGACCCGCTGCCTTTCGGGTGTACATTTAATCGAAGGCTTTCGCTGAGGATCCGAGTCGTTCTCCTGTCAGGTGTGGCCGCCCTGCCACTATCCTAGTCAATCCTCTCCGTAGGTTAGGAAGTGGTCGACGGCCCTCCCCGTAAAACCTAGTCATGGGAAACAGCAGGTCTACGGGTTATAAGCTCACAGTTCAATTGGCGTAGAGCACGAACGCCACGCATTGTCCCTGACGGCGGGAGGACACCTCCGGGTGCTCAATGGTTTGTTACTGCCCGCCTCAAGCCAGGCAGTCCCTGGACAAATTGGTGCAAACCCACCAAAACCCACCTGCGTCTAGCCGTGGTCGCAAGTGCGCAAACGTATATGAATTGTTCCAGATGTCCAAAGGCTGCGTGTGACGGATCTCAAGCAGATCCCAATCTGTCTGCAATCAATTCCTGAGCTAAATCTGCTGCACATTGTCTTGTAGTTTAGGATATTGAGTCAAAGACTCCGAGCGGGATCCCTCAAGCAAACCTCCAAACAACCCACTGCCTTGTGGGTCAGGCGATTGGGCCAAAGGCTCCGAGTGGAGTCCCTCAAACAAAGCTGCAAACCCCCCACTGCTTTGTGGGTCAGGCCATTGGGCCAAATGCTCCGGGTGGAGAGCCTCAAACAAACCTCTGAAGCACAACCGCCACCTCGAGTGCGATTGCCCAGAAATGCAATCGTATGTCTGCACGCAAAACGTTCAGCATCGGGTGCTGGAACGTGCGCACACTACTGTACCGGAACTCAAATGAGCGCCCCGGGCGCTCAGTGAGACTCGGCTCGCTGGACAAGGTAAGTTGCATGAAGCAGGTGCTAGCTATACGTTCTACTAGGTGGGAAACGCCACCTCAGCACCACGTGAACATAGGGTCGGAGTTACACTATCCGACTGCGTAAATGGCCAGCTGGGGGGTGAACCAACAGGCATCAGCGCGCGACTGATGACTGATCGACTGCGACCCGGAAGAGGTAAGTTTGTCACTTTTAGCAGCACGTACGGTCCGACCATGTCTGATACTGATGACACGCGTGACCAATTCTACACTCAGCTATCCTCCGTGACACGGTCTGTGCTCAGAAACGACCGACTATTTCCGCTGGATGATTTCAATGCGTGAGTTGGGCGTGATGTACCGGTGTGGACAGATGTCATCGGTCCACATGGCATTGGTTCAGCGAATGCGAACGGTGACAGGCTGCTTTCACTGTGTGCCACCCACAGCCTGACGATCACGAACACTCGGTTTGCACTGGGTGCGAGTGATATAGCAACTTGGACGCACCCACGGAGTGGTCACGCTCACCTGCTCGACTATGTCATCGTACGTCAGCGTGATATGCGTGAAGTGCGCATGACATGTGTACTGCGTGGAGCTGTGTGGCACTGATCACAAATTGGTGTGGATCAAACTGTACACAGAACTTCGTAAATATTTGTATTGCGCTTCCGCCGTGAACCGGCGTAAATATGACATTCACTCCCTCGGTACTGTGGGAAAACGTATTGAACAGGAGGTGACGGCTGCACGCTTGTGTGATGTGGAATGCATAGCCACAGTGGGCGACCTGTGGCACCACATTCGCGATCAGGAGACAGTTGCTGCCGAGGAGACCGTCGGGCGCGCAAACTGTAAACGGCCCGATTGGTTTGGTGAGAACAATGCGGTGATTGGCGCATTGGTGGCTGGGAAGAATGCAGCATCGGTTGCACCTGAGGCAGACCCCAGTGACTTGAGAAAGAAGAGAAAGTTTGGCAGAATTCGACGGCGAATGACTCGAGAGCTCCGTCGTATTAAAAAAATGATGGACAGTGAAGGCGAAGAAGGTGGAATGCTACGCCGAACGCCACAAACACAAGGAATTCCTTGACTCCTTGAAGGCGGTATGTGGACCGAAGTTGCGGCCGCTGAAAACGCTAATCGATGGCAGCTCAGGCGCTGCCTGCACAGACTGCAGATCTGGTGAAGTCACTTTGAACAACTGTTCGGAGACTGACTGGGCTACACTGAACGGTGAAGATGAGTCTAGCAGACACCATGACACTGGATGAAACGCAAAGAGCACTTGCTCAGCTGCAAAACGGCAAGTGTGCCGGTGTCGACGGGATCCCGCCTAAAGTATTGAAACACGGCGGACTCGCGTTGGCAACTGCGCTGCATCACTTGGCACAACGCGTGTGGAATTGAGATGCCGCCTGAGCTGAAGGATGCAATTGTGCTACTACTGTACAAGGGCAAAGGAAGCGAGCAATTTTGCACGAATTATCGTGGCATCAACTTGCTGAGCTGTGTGGACAAGGTGATTGTCCGAATCCTACCCAACTGCCTCGTCAGTCAGGTTGTAGAACCGAACGTAGCGAAAGAGCAGTGTGGATTCCGTTTGGGTCGCAGCACTATAGATTTGGTGTTTGCGGCTCGTCAGTTGCAGGAGAAGTGCAGAGAACGACACCAGCCGTTGTACTCGCTGTTGGTTGATTTCACCAAAGCATCTGATACGGTGAACCGTGAGGCATTGGGGCTGGTGTTTGGTAAGTTTGGTTGTTCGAGTAAGTTTGTAAGTTTAATTGAATGCGTGCGAGAGTATAGTTGAGTGGAGATATCACGGATGACTTTGCAGTTGTCTCTGGTTTGAAGCAAGGCTGTGTCATAGCTCATGCCCTGTTTAATAGTTACCTTCATGCATGATGTCGTGCGCGTTTGATGCGGCTTGTGCTTACAGTGTTCGTATAGAGCACCGTATTGATGGTGGGTTGCTGAACATCCGTCGTTTCGGTGCGAGAACTTCAGTCTGTGGGACAACTATCCGTTTGTCACTGTTTGCTGATTACTCTGTGTCGTTTGTACACAGCGCGGATGAGTTGCAGCACAAGACTAGCGGCCAAATGCGGGCTCACTACCAACACAAGTAAGACTGTCTGTCTCTTTCAGCCTTCACCGGAGGTGTAATCTACAATGGTGCCGCGAACTACCCGCTGCTGCTACCTTGGGAGTGTGATTTCGACTGGCTAGCAGATACACAGTGAGCTACGTATCCGCGTCTAGAAAGCAGCGGCGGCAGTCGAGAAGCTACGGCAGCGAGTGTGAAACAACCACTGGCTTACCATTGGCACGAAACTGATGGTCTACAAATCCATGGTTCTTCTATACGGCAGCGACACGCGGACGACGTGCCGAGGAGATGTGAGATATCTCAAGCGATTTCATCAAAAGTGTCTGCGACGGATTCTGCGCATCGGTTGGTGCGACAGAGTTGCAGACACGGAGCCATTGTGCCGAAGTGGAATGTATGCAGTGGACTGCATATTTTTGCTGAGACACCTGAGGTGACTCGGCCATGTGAGCCGTATGGATTCGATGCGGATACCGAAACAGCTGCTGTATGGCCAATTGAGTGCAGGGAAGCGGCACGTGGGAAAACTGAAGTTACCTTACCAGAAAATGATCACGTTCTAATCTTGATTGCAGGTCATGGGAATCGAAGGCGGTTGATCGGCGTGCATGGCGCGATCTAATCACGAAGGTATTTGCCGAGGTGCAAGAGAAAGCCCTCGTGCATAAAGAGAAGAAGCGGCAGGTGCGGAAGCGACAGGCGCCGATGGGTTGTACTCCGTCGAAGTCGAACGCACGATGCTGTAGCACATGCGGTCGCGAGTGCTTGCGTCAGTCAGGTCTAGTTAGCTACGAGCGACGCTACTCGGGACCACTACCGAAGCGACGACGAGTCCTGCAGAGAACGTAGGCAGAACCGGCGCAGCGTTTGTAGGTACGCTGTATGCGATTTACTAACCGCGCTTGCGTGCTGAGCTTCTTTAGTGCAGCTGGTAGATATGCGATCCTGTCTTATTGCATATCTTACATTTTAATGTCTGCCTAAATAATCTATAAAATTGCAAATGTCGCTTAAACAAAAGGTGCTTAACTTCGTTTGTTTCTCCTTTCTGCTAATGTGTTTAGCTCCCTATCTGCCATCTTCAATTCATCCCGAGTATGTTGCTAACCAATTTATATCACGTGTTCAATTAGCGGGAAATCAGTACGGCGTTTCCGATCCATTTTATTGATTATTTCATTCCATGTGATAGGCTGTTGCTTGACATCCCCAGTGTGATTGCGCTTGATGTTCATAAAGTGTTTACCTGTCATTTACCCACCACTTCGTCTATACTGGCTTCAGGAGACAGTTGGTCGTTGCTGGAGGGGAGGGGGTGCACGGTCCTTGTGGCCGTGCTAGGCTCGAAGAGTGGTTCCATGCACTCAGTGTGGAGCGGACTACAGTCCAGCCACCGCATTGTGTGCGCTTGATTCCCCAAAGACAGAGTGCTTGTGTTTCCTGTGGAGGAGTGTTGGCCGGCTCCGTTGATGAAACGTGGCTCCCATCCACATGCCTTCCGGTCTTATTCCTTTGGGTTTACACTGGATATGGGGTGTGTGGTTGGAACTGTGGGTGGTGCAGCGCAAGGCCCTCATGGTCCCTCTGTAGGCATCCTGTGGAGACCACAGTGACAGGCAAATCCAGAACCTGATGTCGCCAACCATCCAGTCTCTACAAACACAAACAACCACAGGCAATCAATCATAATTGCTTGCCATAAAACCGCATTAAGCTGTACACCGATAGCACAAACTAGTACACGAACGTTAATCAACGCGGCGACGAAAACAGGCAGGTGACGCGATCAGACGCACTACTTTTCCAGGGATCCACGATGTTTCCGCTGTGAATGGAGAACGGGCTATTTCTAGCAAAGTACAAAGTGCACTCTAACGCAACATCACAATAAAGTATGAATAGCACACGTTCACAAACAAGTAGCTTACTACCAGCGGAATGTTTTACTGATTAGCTAAATGAAAAACACGTACCTAGTTCTTTCTGATATTCTACTGTACCATTTGTTTGCAGTGCTGCTGTGTCACTAAGGCCCGTGCTTCCGATACCGCGTACCCCAAAAAACGAATCCGCCACTCGCTTTTACTAAAACTGGGTCAATTCGAAATGCCTTCTCCTCATTACTTGAGCTTTGAATGGGCTCCAGACGCCCTCGATGAGCTTCAGTGCTGAAGAGTATGGCGCAAGGCGTGAAAGTCCTCCAGGGCGGTACGATTCTTCCCGGAAAATGTGCTCCAGGGCGCGTTGTCCTGAATTAAAAGGCAACATTCCACAAACGTTGTTCCGTTGGTATCAAGCACTTGTCGCAGCCAGTGAACATGCTATCAAGCCGCTGTTTGTCATGGCGCTGACAAGTTAAACGTTCGATCCCTGGCTGTTCGCCAACGTGCACTGCGCTCAACTGGTCACAAGTGCGGGTTCAAAATCAGTTGCATCAATCCACACCGGTTGCCTTCCTTCCTCCTCGTAATCCATGAGCTGCAAGACGAACGAACTGCGTCGCTTTTTGTTCTCTAGTGTGTGCATGGACTACGGAATGGTGTGCAGGCTCTTCATCGTTAGCAGTCTACCGCTTAAGTACCTTGAGACGGCGCTGATGCTTACTGCAATTGCGAACGAACGAGTTCAGGGATAACGGTTGGCTCCGCAGAAACACATTCCACCAGAGAGTTGAGATGGCTTTCTCTCACTGTTATGCGACGGGCTCTCCCGAGCTACCCGATCGGTTCGGCAGATTTGTACACCCGTACCCAACTACGGCAAGTTTTTACGTTCACATTTAGTGCAATAGTAACCTGCGTTCAATCGTCTTCTTCCGCGTACGTTCCCAGTATTATGTTCTTCACCTCTGTCGAGTGACGCGTATACGATCCTCAACGCAGCAATGCGTTTAAGTGAACTGCACGTTCACAATCACTCCGCGTAGTTCTATGACTGAGGCTCCTTATCCGCCCCCCCCCCCCCCCAATCGTCTGTGCTTTGGGCAGAAATGTTTGCTCTCGTCTTAATTGACGGGATTCGCATCTTTGGAGAGAGAGAAACATAGCCGCACATGGTGTATCAACAGCCGACCTTGTAACAAGGTGGACAAGAGCACGTTCCAGTTGAAGCGTCTCACTATGTGCTTCTGACGCCCTATTGGCTGAAGGTGCGTGACCATCGAGGCAGCTACACCCCTGCGCGAGTAGGCGTCAGACGTCCGACTCTAATCCGTTGAGTAATGGTGTAAGTTGTATGCTTCGCAACGCAACTCTGCTGTTCAGCCTAATTCGCTAGCGCAAGGGCCAACTTGACCGAAATGATGGTATAGAGAGACGAGGTGAGTAACGCTTTCCATGGTGATGGGGACTATGAGCCGCAATTCTTAGTGAATTGTTGTGGAGGAGCAGTTTCGCTAGTCCTGTTAAACGAAATATGTACTAGTTTTCGTAGGAATTCCTTGAGGACAAAACTAGTGGATCTCAATTTGTACTCCATCCATGTAGGTTCGCAGTAAACCAGTCTGTGTATTGAACAGTCATTCCTTCAGGTGTATCAGGGGACGACAAAGTATGATGCTGTTACCGCTCTGTTGAATCCTTGATGTTCTAATGCTCATTTAGCTTGCTACCCAACCGAATTAACTGATGTTCACAGGGCAGCAAGATATTACCTATGTGTATGCGGAACAGCACTGCAAAGTGTAGAAGGATCACAAATGTTCGCTCAATGATCACCTCGCTGTGATTCCCACTGTCGTTTATCTAACTCTCTTGATTGACTGAACTCAAATTTTATGTGTTCTGGCTCAGTACAGATTCTGGTTCATGTTCCATGTTCAGTTGCACTTTGGGAAATGCCCCATCACATGCATTTGCCCACACGTCGACCTAGTTCAAAATTCTGAGCGAATTCATTACCGCTTCACATAGTAACGCCCCATGTTTTATCGGTGTTCTGGAATAGTTCAATCACTACCACATGCACCATCGTTAAATTGACGTACTATGAACGCGGCTCATGTTGCTTCGCATTGCAGTAGCGACCACACAGCATTGCAATGTTGATGTGCGTGGAGGTCATACGCAGAAAACATTTAGTTCGTGCAGTTTAGTTTTTTCGTCCTCCCTTGCTCTATGTACAAATGAACCATTTACAATGCCAGTCTTGTGTGTGTAACGCACAAATTCAACGCCTACGGCTCAGGGTAGACTCCGTCCTGACTGATCAGTTACCCTAGTCCATTGTCATGTAAAAGGCGGCGCACTGGAAAGTGGTATGTAGTACGGACGCTTGGCTACCGTCCAACCATCAACGGTCGTGAGTGGGTTAAGGATACTGCGAGGGTTGTCTAGTCTCATACGCAGGCTCGAACCCGCGCCCTCGGACTACAAGGTAGGCTTGTGATCCACTAGGCCACGAGCAGGCGGCGCATTGAGAAATCGATAGTTTGCTTTACGTGTGACACGATGCCATATTTGTTGGCTGTTTTGATTGAGCTGAAATTGTTGACACGCTATTACTGAAAGCACCATTGTTTAGGCACCGTACATCTTGTGTCATCATCATCATCATCATCATCACCACCACCACCATCATCATCATCATCATCAACAGCAGTACATCAGCCATTTGAACTGATGCTTCGCTACCATACAACTACGGCGAACTACGGAAGGAAGAACAATACGAGGAAGAGAAGGGGGACCTACGGCGAAAGCTTAATGCCCTAAACAAACATTCGGGATCAAGGCGGCTACATCATGTCAACAGCAGATCGTCACAAGCAGCTGGCTATCGTGCAAACATAAGGCGGCATCGGCGAGACAACTTCATTGCAGCTTTCACTGCCCCGCGACATAATCAACCATTACCCCGCAGATAACTCAGCACCAAATACACTTTAAACAGGCAATCCGATTAGGAGACGGCAGCAGACGCGCCACGAGTGTCGACTGTAAGCTGTCCTGTAACGTCTCAAGCCAAGCACAAGGCGGGTCACGTGGCCTCCAGCCTGGAAGGCGAGACAGACTGACGACACCGAGTTGGGTAGTCAGGGGCTTCATTTCCCGTTGCCAAGTCAAATTTTACCCACCTCGGGTTTTGCACCACTCTACATCTGACAAACAAAACAAGGCCCTCCTCGGGAGGCTGTGATTGGGCATACGTAGTAGGTGCCCAAGCCAACACAACGTATTCAGTGCTATCTGCTGTTCTAAGGAACTAGCCTGGTTATCACTGCCTAAAACTACTCTACGCACACCATCGTTGTGGACACGCTGGTGCCATCCAACACAAGCAATGCTACGCAGACAACGATGATCAAGGACTTGAAGGCGCTGCAGGTCCTCAGATCGGAGGGGCCAATTCTCGCTTCCATAGGATAGGACGGCCCTTACTGTGGACTTGCATACACGGCCTTATAAACAGAGGGAAACCCCTTTCTGACGCCACAGATGTCGCAGATTCAAAAAGGCGGTTCTAGCTTTTGCAGTGCGTGAACTGACTTCAGGTGCTATGCGCCAATCGTTGTTGATGCAGCTGCCGAGGTAGATGAAGTGAACTACTACCTCGAGTTCCTCGCCATCAAGTGTCACAGGGTCATCAAGTGGTTGGTGGTCCTGTAACAACACTGCACTTTTGAAGGTGTGAAGCGCATGCCAAATGATGGTACCACTCTAGAGAGGTTATTCAGGGTTGATTGTGCCGCCCCAACATGGTTAAAGAGCAGGACAATATCGTCCTACAAGATGAATAAAGATTAGTGGTGATTATCACTGGACAAAATGGATTGCCCACTGTGACACTGCAAGTCAGTTCATAACCATGTTTCTAAAAATAGGAACTCACATTAGAAGAAGGGATCGTGCACAGCACTACCTACACCTCAGCTGAAAACTAAAGAGGCTTAGAAGACCGGGATCACTGGGCGCTGCCAAAAACGCCATACTTTGACGGACCACGATACCACGCGGAAGTGCGGGTAGTAGTTGATCGTCGTGATGCGCATCCTGGAGACATGACAGTAAACGCGAAACAGCACGAACGATAGCGCCAAGCAAAAACGCAGTGGACGACAGGACCCTGTTCTGAACCTGGCGATCATATCAACGAACAGCATACAGTTGCTAACAATTCTTTGGCATCGAGATAACAGATAATTAGTCGAAGAAGTCAACAAATGTAAGCATACGGTTTTCCAAATCGGACAGGCAGGCACGGAGTGCACACCAGACAGTGAAAGACAGACTGGTAGATAAACGCGCAATTCTTCTCCCAATGCGTCCACATGGGGCAAACACCAATCGACGCCGAATTAGAAGTATACGAAAATAGTTCTATCGGATATCTCCAGTCGTACTGCGCTAAATTCATGGTAAATCACAAGACGCGAATACAGACAACATCGTATGATGTTGATCGATGAGATAAATTTTGTGTGAACGAGTAATGCGAGAAGCAGCTGCTCCAGCATGATGACACATAGGAGACGATAAACCGGAGCCACACTGAGAGGGTTGACCAACTGTCAACACTCCATATTCCACTGCCCAATCTACCGTCATGTGGCATCAAAACAGGACACGGAGGCCTACACACATATTAATGTTTATCGAGAGTTAGTGCAGTGTGTTGGTAGCGTGTGACCCGTAACTGTGTGATCAAAACACCGATCGGCGAACATTGATCATATGCCAACGCCTTGTGGTGGTGGTTTCAGGCTGCGTTGTCCGACCAGCGATCTGGATCCCTTGTTTGTAAGCACCCTAGCTAGCCGAAACGGTGTTTGTGCTGCGTGTCGGTCAAACACAACGCCATTGACGTAGACATCGCAAGCTGAACAGGAATGGGTTTGAATGAGTCACTTGGATGTGTTAATTCCGGCCGGACACGCCGAAAATGTGATGCGCGACAGAGGAGTGAGGTTCGAATGGGTTGACTGGAGCAGGTCAAGGTGGTAAGTGGTGATCTACAGTGTTCTAAATGGAGGCGACGCGTTGCGGCTGGATTGTACGGTTACCAGTCCGTAATTGAGGTGGGTGATGATTGAGGGTTTCTGTTTCGGTAACCGGAAACGGATGTAGTCTGGATAATAAATAAGAGGTGATACCAAGCGTGTCACGAATCAATGCTTAAATAGGATACATATCAAGCAGGAATCCATGCGAAGCGGACAGGACCAAGTGTCAAACATGTGAAACAATTTGATGACCCGATTATTGCCGGGTAGGCCCAAACTGCTTTACGTAAACCTAGCAGAGAACAATTGAATAGTCTGCTCGACGTTGTTAATCGGATCGAACAGCAAGGTTGCGGTACCACCGTATGCACGAGTAGCCTTCATTGGGGTCATGTCAGCGTCAGAAGGAGCACGATACGCTCCACACTTGGGAGGTTGAGTAATTACCCACGTCACATCACAAACTACTCTTCCGCGTTTCAAGGTGCGAGTCACCACCCTCTGCAGTTACTCTGCATCCACTCATCCAAGATGGTATGTAACGGCATGCGAGTGGTACTGTGGACACCTGGCTCCTGCCAGTGCTGTCCCCACTTCGAGCCAATTCGTTGGGCTCGAATTAACGGACCGTGGTGTCATCCATTTGCTCAACTTAGGTGAAACCACCTAGCGTTAAGGCTGGTCACAAAATAGCTAGCATGATGATATCGGAAGCGCGTTCATAAGGATAACGAATTCGGGAATATTCTCCACGTTCCGAAGCGCAGCAGTGACTGTAATCGATGGCAGTCAGGTGGGACATTTCTAAAGGCGGAGAAATTGAACAGCAACGGAAGAGAGCGAAACCTGATGAATGGGTTCACCGATGAGTCTGTAGGAACGAACACCATTAACCAAAATCGCAATAGTTGCTGACATCTGCTCCGACCAAATGAGGTGGCGATGCTCTCGCCTAATATCCGCAGTCTGAACTCCCAGGGTATGGGTGATCCCGAACTCGCAAGCTTAAGTGGGGGGTTTAGATCACATCAGTAATTTAGGAGAACAAGCAGGGCGCTGTAGAACGCAATGTTGGTGCTGGGCAACATCAAAAACGCCTAAAATTCGGATGCAGTCTAGGTGGTCGAAACGACTGCGATTCCCAGTAAGACATTCTGTTCCAATCCAAGCAAGAAAGTGGAGAGCATATGAACAGAAGGCCTAGAAGATATCAAAGGTATACCTGCACAGTAGCACAAGCATGGCTCGTAGCATGCTGTTGTAGACGTAGGGCCAGTGGCTGTGACGTAACAGAGTGGAATGTCGGTCGGGTTCCCTCTATCTGGAAATTCCCAAACAGAATACAACCGATTGCGGAGTGCTACAGTGAAAATGAGGGGCAAAATAATCCTACCTTGGATATGGTATAAGAGAGCAGGAAGATTCGGTCGGTTCAAATCGAGATACGTACAGGAACAACCCAAACCCAAACGAATAAGGATGCGTCAGTAGATAGGCATGATCGTTAAACGTATACCACACCCCATGAGGAACATCAATGCAGCCTGTTGAGTGATTTGCTACGGTTGAAAATAAATCCCGATGCGAGTGATAAGTGGCCCAAGGGATCCAGATGAAGACATGGAGCCTTCGAGAGCGACTTAGTTCACACTAAGTAAGATATTCCACTAAAGAGAACCAGCTGCTGCGTTGGTAGCTGCACCAGTCCGCAACGCAGCTATGACACCAAACTAGTACGTAAGACGGAGAGGTCGACTGCATGTGGTCGCGGAGGCACCACATGAGCACGGGATAGACGCTGCAGTGACGGCGAGTTTAGCCAGTGAGCATAATCGATGACTTGAACACAAGGTTGTACACCATAGCGGGTACGCATAATGGGTTGAATCGGAAAACAGAAGAACAACAGGCAACATTGCCGACCGTGTTGTATACAGGAGTAGCCGCACACTGCAAGCAATGTAGAGATTCGGCTAGGGTTACTCTATGACGGAGATGCTGACGCGATCTCGAAAGATTTTATTGATTTACCCGTACGGGTCACTCAGCATTGTCATTAAAATATGATCACATGATGGCGTGATGGGCGTTTGCGAATTCATGGAGCACGCGTATTGATGAACCCCCAGAGACGAAAGGGTCGCCTGACAACGAGTAAAGAAAGTGCGCAATTGGCCAGAATTTGCCAAAAATAGATGGATATTGGGAGATTAGCAGTAGCGGTAGTGAAAGGACTCTCACTCTACCAAGGATGACAGCCAGACAACCGTTAGATGGCCGAATCACCCGCGTCGGTCGCGTATACTCAAGAGTACGAAAAAAGAAAAGAAAAGGGTTGTAATGAAAGACGTTTCTTTTGGAGGCGAGTGCAGATAAAGGAAAAGTGCTCATGGGTTCACGAATCAATCAGGACAAGAATAAAACAAATCGAAATGGTGAAATGGCTAAATGTGAAGCCGGCCACGACCGCAAGTCAGAAGCATGTGGATGGAAACCTGCGGAGCGACTGCGTATGAGTATTAAGCAACAAGTGTCGAAGATATCTGTATCACGCCGCCATTGGATGCGATTCCGGATGAAGCAGATGAGCATACGAAAACGGTGCTCCTACGGAACAGTGCGTCCAACAAAAACGAGAGTTACCAAGTTCCGGTGTCGAGTAAAAAGGAATTAAGAGAAACATCCACTCCGACGCTGCGTTAGAAAAAGTGGTCCCACGATGCAGAGCCATGGGGATTCGTAGAAACCGAGGCATTATTGTCGAATATCAACTTGCTTGTAGTCCAAATGAACCCCAATAGCGACCTCTGATCAGTTACCCATTGACAGCAACCATACCAGGAACCTCACTTGGCACCGCAGCCTCCTTTGTAAACAGCTCAAAAAAGCACACGTAGTAGCATGGCTCGAGGGCGACCTGTATGCCCAGTGAATAAGAGAATGAGCGCAAGCTTCAAGTGGACAACGTGGGTGGGGAATAACAACTATGAAGGCGTTCGAAATGATTTGGAATATTGGTAGCTCGGGAGGCTTGCTCAGTTGTTGTGGAGTTCTCCGAGCTAGGCAACTTGGTTGCAAACGTTTCGCCACCATTCGAGGTGGCATCTTCAGTGCGGGATTGATAGCAGTAAAGTAGCAGTAGCTGGTAGAAAGCAAACCCAATAATGGACCATTATTGGGTTTGCTTTCTACCAGCTACTGCTACTTAACTGCTATCAATCCCGCACTAAAGATGCCACCTCGAATGGTGGCGAAACGTTTGCAACCAAGTTGCCCAGCTAGGAGAACTCCACAACAACTGAACTATGAAGGCATACAACACAGCTCACAAGCGCGTACATTAAGCGGTGGGAAGGAGCAGTGGATCGCATCTAGTCATTTGACGTGAGTGAATGTGATGAGGGGCTCAAGTACGTGTCAAGGCAGCAAATCGAAATGGGCGGGGAAGTATGATTGGTGTGGCTAATTCCTTAAGTGCATACAGTTTTTTAATGCACGACACCAACTGGACGCCGCATGTGCAACGCGCTCACTAACGCTACTTGGTACAACTCAGTAAATGAAGACACGATTAGTTGAAAAAGCGAAGGAACCAAAAACCATTGGCCACACTTTAAAGGATGGGGGGCTAAATGGATGCGGAAAACACGCTGAACGGCAAATTGCGCATACAAGGTGGAGCAAGATGGCATATTGCGATGGGATTCGCGTGCTCACAACTTAAAGTTCCTTAAAAGTGTGTCATGACTAGGGAAAAGACAAAATGGAACGGAATAAGCGTCGACTAGGTTAGGTTTGCAGAAGTGGGATGTGAACGAACTTGAAACGCACCTTGAATAACTGATGCAAATCTCCCACGAGGCTGTTCACAAAGTGGGTATCGGACAGGAGGGGTAGCACTGCATCCTTGATCGCTTCAGAAAACGGTCGTTTGGCAATGGGTAGCCAAGCCCAATGAAACGGATCTGATGCGAATGAAGAAGAGAAAAGAGGAGAGGAATGCTAACAGAACGGCAAACAAAACAAAGAGAAGGAGAAGGACAAAGTTGTGGACAGTCCTTCGGTATTTTTGAGGAATCCAGCTTCGCTGTGATTGTTGTAACTGTGGTAGGAACGCCGGAATAGTGACCAATCTGGATCGGAAGTTGGAGGATGTCCACAAAGAGACCTTGAGTGCAGAAGCCACGTGAATTTAATCAGCTTAGTCGATGGACTTTGGTGCAAACACGTTAGTCTATTGTGACTGGCACGAACCCGAGCACCAGGAGGCTCTGATGTGCGCACTGGCAACACACGTGTGTAGATTGCTCAAAAAGTATAGAACGGTAAGTGAACTTGACACACACAGAAACATTCACGTTCTTACTAATCTAAGCACAATCTGCATTTAATTTAATTCAGATCCCAGTTCAGCTGCAAACTATTGGTGAGACGACGACGGAGGGACATAACTGAGTTCGAGACTAAACGCTCATCAACGTCGAAATAATCAGGCGGTTGTCTTTCCATAACAAGGTCAACTGAGGTTCACACTCGAGGGGCATGTATGCATAAAATCCAGGCCATAGTTGAACGGGTGTCAAACGTAAGCTCAGTGCAACAAGTCCGGCGAGAGAGGGCCACTACAGATTACTAACTGCAGCCATGACGTGAGCGTAGGGAGGAAACATGCGGAAAAGTACAAGGTGGGCTGGGCTGTGGTGAAACGAGCTAACGAGTGGAAAGTCCATTGGTGCTAACGAGGCACTGGTACTATGTAACAACGCATGAAAAATAACGGGACAGGCAGTACAGGGGAAAACTCACAGATGACGAAACTGTAGACTGAGGCACAGTTGAGGGACAACTATCACTTATTAGGTGGGAAAGTGGAGATGGCGGTTCGTTTATAGTTAGATGTTTGTAGTCAATGGTTAAGATTAAGAAATGAGCATCCGTGTGCATGGAAGGGTTGTGGTAACCACGCCTTGTTTACCAGACTTGTGGTTTCCGTTGACAGTACGGATAACCTGCTTGAAATCTGCTGCTCCTCCCCCAACCAGCTCAATCCCGCACGAAATGAGAACGCCAAGACCACCCGGACCGATGGATTTCTTATTCTGATCCCATTGTATGAGAGCATGGTGCAATAAATAGGTTGTAGGAAACCACTAACACAGCAAAATTGGAGATGCTATTTAATATTAATTAACACAAATCAAACGGTTCAAGTTCATGGTCCGACTTGCCGTTGATACCACATAGAGTCGCATTTGGATCTTTACTCGAGTTCGATCTCTAATTGTAGATCGATCCACTGTTGCGTCACGATTCTAGGCTTGTTCGCTCACTCTCCGTAACACCTCTCTCGATCATTGGTGTTGCTGCGTAATGTATGGGGGCGTCTCGTGCGAAACACTGGAACGGCATCAGGCTTAAGGGACAGTGAAGCTTACACCTTCGTGCACCTACAAAGACCTTCCCGAAAGATTACTGTATCAATTAAGTTTACCTTCCACACTTCCCATACTCAGTGCAAAGTGATGGATAGCTCGTGGGTAAGGAACAACCACAGTGCCCGAGGGATGGGAGCTCGTCTGGATTGCGCCCATGTAATCCCCAGTGGGTAAACACGTGGACGTTAGCAGCTACACTTAGTCAATGGCCTATTGAACTGACCGCTTTAATCATGTGCATCGATTTTTGACTGGGTTCCAAACGGACGTCAATTATTTGTGATTCCTATGCGAGCACACCCTTTCTATGTCGTGCGACGAAGTATCGACATAAGACGCGGACGCGTGATCAACAGGAATAATGTCGGCAGAGCCTGCAGCGGTCGCAAAGAACCCATTGGCTGGCTAGTTGAAGCACCTCGTGGTGCCAATTGGGTGCTTAGGGTCCACCCCGTTCCAGCGAATAGTTTGGCGGAAGTGTTCTTGAACGTGGCAGATTTTCGCCTGGCAAGAGTTCTCCCTATAATGAGCCACAAATGTCAGCTTATCAACACTGCGAATTGGCGGTTGAGACTTGCCACAAACTCTAAAGTCACTGCCCCGCAAATATCCGGACGATCATATCCAATGCAAGGACAGCAATCGTCTACTCTCACATTGTCGACGCGATTAAATAGTCAAAAACGCAACGGTACATTTACAACCACAAGCTACATATACACTCATCCATATACAATCACTGTTATGGCAAACATGCTGTATTTTTGTACGTTTTCAAATTCGCCTTCTTATTTTATCATGAGCATGTTTGTAAAGGCGTGCCTCGCGTCGCCGAGAATACATAATTTAGGTAGTTATTGTGATACTCGGTCAGCCAGATGGTGACGCGGAAGCGTGCAGCTGGTCATATTCTGTAGCTGGAGAAAAATGCTCAAGAACACGGTGGTAAGGAAGCTAGTCCGGTCTATACTACTACGACCATAGTGGTAACTGATGTAACCCCAGGAAGACAGGTCAGATACTGGCGGAGCTTTCCCCTGGTTGCAAATCGCCCAAAGAGGTGGACTCTATATGTGATACACGTGAAATGGTTGTAATTCTGATCAACACCAAAAGAAGTATAGAGTGCAGAGGATGAGAACGAGCTCCTGTTGGGAGCGAATACACCTTGAAGTACTGCAGAGAAATTCAACAGTGAACCACCCTCGACCTTCTACGCTCATGCGATGCGATGATAAATTGTCCGATTATTTTGAAGGACACAGGATCCACACCATATCAGTTTACCCGTTCCAGCTGTAATTCCGATGTGGTTTTGAAGCTATCTGATAAGCTGCTGATGGTCGACTGTGGATGAAAAACCAAAAAAGAGACGATAAAAACAATGCCAAAAAGCGGGTTCATAGCCTCATCAAACACCGAACCAGGTGTTACTCGTTGGATCTTATGGTTAATGGAGCGCACTAGAATGAGCTGGGACGCGATAGGGAAAGCAGTTGGCGAACCAGATTCAAGCTGATTTGAGCGACAACAACCGAGAAACATCTTGTTGAAATTAGCTTTGAACTTTGAAAGTTTCACTGTTGGCGCCATCAACAGTTACAGGCATAGATCAGTGGAAGAAAGGAAACGTGGAAACGAGGCAACTCAGATGGACAGATGGAGAAAGGAGCATTACTGGGACGACGTGGAAAACAGTCAAATGCAAAGGACGCATGCTCAGTAGAAAGCAAAGCGTGGACAGCTGTGAAGCATCTAAGCTCATACACAGTCAAGATTATCTTATCAAGCCCTGGTCTTACTCTGCGTCGTCCATCGCGTGGTTTCGAAAGAGTCGTTTTAGAGGCAGCATACAATGAGGCGGAACAGTTAGTTTCTGACGACACCAGTATGTTCCACCATTAGGTAAGTGACGAGACCGCAGATTACTTATCATCATCATCATTACAAATTATCTGGTGAGTAACACACTTCATTTATTGTACCGAAATACAAAAAGATAAGGTACAGGAAAAAACGAGATACTAAACTGTAGAATACTGTCTCTTGAATACGTCAGGTTCTAACAATGTGATACCAACTCTCTTAGTCGGATGAACGAACGTAGACTCAGAATTATTTCTCGCACAGCACGGTAACTGACAAATCATGAAGTCTGTGGGTTATCGGAACTTAGTCGCGAAAATTTAATTCACGCGAGTCGAACGGGTTCCGAGACCGAACGCAGTTTCTACGCGCGATTTCCCAATCCAAGACTGAATCAAGAACAAGACAGACCTTTTGCCACAGGCGCTTTTACTGGCCAAAGATAAGGCGATTCTAGCGTTGTACAGCCTCATTTTTATATTACGAAACGGTGATGAAGGGGGGTTTTCCCTTGGAAAGGTTTGCGTAAGCAAACCCTGGAAACAAGAAACATAGTTTTATGTAAATACGCAAAGTCCGTAAACTGAGCAGGAATGTTGGAAGTTTGGCGAGAGTTGTCCGGAAAAATAAATGTTGCTTGGATACAACAATGAGTGTTTGGTTGGAAACGAGACTGTTTCTGGGTGCGAAGGCTAAACAATGTGAATGTTTTACGAGTTGGAAGGCTGATTGAACGTGTGCGTTTTGTCTGATCCGAATACTTGTGCACTTGTGTGAACCGGGTTTTCAGCCTTCCGTAATTTAAGCCTGTAATAATTATAGGGACGTTGGGTCCCCATAACATAAACATTGTAGAATACACAGGTAACATACTGTCTAGTAACATAGCATGCTTCGAGACGGAGATCGTGGTTGGAGAGGGAAGGAAAAGAGGGATAGGACGGGACAAAGAAACTCACAACACAAACGCCACTGAGGTCGGCCCTTAGCCATATCAACTAGTGTATCCAACCAGTCATGTTCGTCATGCCTCGGACTCCAGCCAGCCAGTCGGGAGGCACCAACCGACGCCAATTTCGTAGTGGGGAACTTCATTCCACTTGATCCAGTCATCGCTTGGTTTTTCATTCTCATCTTTTGTTCACACCTCCGGCGCGCAAACAACACAAGTCGCAGGAGTCCGTGTGCTGGCATGCGTAACAAGTGGCCCAGCCATCAGAGCCCGGTGTGTGATATAATAGTGCTGAGCGGTTCACTCGCTTTTCCTGTACCGAATCCACAACGCCGAACACATTCGTTGCTCACATGGTGCTCTCACCAGACATGAGATAAACTGCAAAGGCTGCGATGATTGAACGTAAGTATCCCCCTTAGGTCTGTCGACTTGATGGACCAGGTTTCGCAACTGTACAGGAAGGCTGAACAGAGGGTTGCATTGTAAACTCCAACCTTCAGGGCGAGGATGATGTCTCGTCGGCGCCACGGGTTATGGAGATTGGCAAAAGCGCATCGAGCTTTTGCTATGCGGTTTATGATCTCATCTTCTATTTCACTGGTGCTGCTTTAGCTGCCTAGATGCTGGAATTACTCGACGACTTCCAACTGATCACCACAAAGGGTTAGTGCAGGAGTGGGTCCCTGCCAATCTTGGAGGACTTTGCACTCGACGGTGTAAAGCACAGCCAATGATAATTTGTCTGGGGCTACTTGGCACCTTTGAAGGCTGTCACATATAAAGCAGTGACGTTGGCATATCCAAGTCAAGAAGTCACTCACCAGGAAGCAGCTTCACGCCTTGCAAGTCGCGTCCAGTGAACGCTGTTTAAGTGACTTAGTCGATGAAGAAGTAAAAAAGGAAAGGTGACAGCCGGAATCCTTGTCTCACACTCGTGGAGATATCAAACGGCGGCGACAGTTTGCCGTAAGCTATCACTCTATCCAAGCTACATGCGTAAAGCGCCCCGTTAATGTTCACGTATTTTTGGGATACACCTTTCCTGGGTAGACAGTCCCAAAGGGCACATCGATCAACCGAATCGTAGGCATCTTTGATGTCGAAGGACATGACTACGGTGGCTCGCCGATAAATAATACTACTGAAGCCCTTCATCACAGGTACACTCGATCTGAAAGGTACTACACATCCGGGAAGGCAGCAGACGACTGCTTGATCCTTTCTGGACTCGCCACTAGTATAGATTCCATCTGTCTGATGAGGAGACAGAAGCTGTGAATTCATAGCCTTACAAGACCCAGTTGTCCACTAGCATCAACAGGCTGCCTGATTTGTTTGGTTACATTCAATGTGCCTACCATAACACAGGTAGAACAGTAAACTGTAGTTGCACGAGCACTGCATACCTTCAGTGTTAGCATGCGCTTTGTTCAAAAAACTAGCAGCCATGGTTCTCACGTACAGTCAGAGGAAACAACAACGGGCGTTAAGACGCTGGTGGAGTCATCGGAAAAACCTTCCATTTGAACTCCGGTTAAATGGTCGCAAGTTCCTTGCGGAAACCAGACAAAAAATCGTCTGAAAAGGTAATTCAACCGGTGATTACACAAGTGCCTCAGTTGACCTCTCATTCACTCAAGTCGGAAGAATGTAGAGAAGAGGAATGAGGCACACCTCAATCAAAGCAAGCTGCAGACGAGGTATCAGCACCCCATCAAGAAAGGAGTAATGTCCGACCTCTCATCGGTCGGTATTCTCTCCTGGCTCTCACATATCAATGGTCTTCGAAAAGTAAGACAGGGATTTCCTCCGCTTCGGACGGCCGATGACCCAACAAGAAGGACTACAAAAACAGCAAAAGCGCTGAGGACGCAATATTGCTCCATATTTCAGCGGGTCCTGTCACCAGGCAATCGACCAACTTACGTTTCTCCGTCGCCAGAAGGCAACGTCACTTTTGCCGCTGAAAACGCCTTGGAGACACTTACATCTCCGTGTAACCACAACTCACTTGCGTCGATGTCATTCACCCAAAGGCACTGAGGACAACAACAAGGGAAGCAGCAGAAACTGGCTGCTTTTTTCGGCGCCGCTTACAAAAGAACCAGGTTCCTGCCATGTGAACGCCTGGAATAACCACTCGGGTCCACAAGGCACGACTCAACCTTCAAACTACTCCCCAGTATCTTCTCCAGGTGTTATCAAAGATAATGGACTCTAATAGAGACGTAAACGGAGCACATAGGCTGTCTGCTACATGCAAAGGTTATCAGCACGGGTGTGGTACAACCTTTAACCTTTCCGCCGAATTTGGGAACTGAGTGCGAATTGATCGGCCAGCAAATACAAGCCCGCGTCAAAGGAATCGAACTATTCCGTCAATATGGTAAACCCGTGGAGCGGAATTCACTCACACTGGCTGAAAACCAGACGCAGAAGAGTGAGTGACCTTGACCTCCGAAATTAGCATGTTTCGTTTACCAATAAATAGAGTTGATCTATTCTGTAGATAAACTCCCTGTCTACTGAGTTCTTGCCTTTTGTATTTCTTCGGTTGGCTGGGCGCGTGACTGAGCAGTCAGCAGTCGTAGTGTCAGAGCGCAGCAAAGCAGGAGTACAACTGAATCCATGGTTCCCGATGCGTTGGTAGCCAAACTGGAAAACGGCAATAGTATTGTCACGAACAGCACGGCTTCCGTGGTTGGCGCTCATGCACCACAAAGTTGCTAACAAAAAGTACTGGCTGTATCAAGTCGGTAGACACTGGAGGCACTGATGTGATTTTCCTGGATTTTTTTAAATCACCGAATTCGCCTAAGCTCCAGTGTTATGGGGCAGGTAACCCTCCTTTGAGCCGGACCGCTAACTTTCTCCTTCAATGAAAAGTAGTGGTCAGAGTTCGGAGCTCTTTATTTGATCCCACACAAGTCGAGTGTGATGTGCCTCAGGGCTCAGTTCTAGGGCCACATTTTTTTCAATATCTATCAATGATCTCGAGCAGAATATCGATCTGAATTGCTTGCTTTTGATGAGGACATCAAGATGTGGCGCAGAATTCAGGCGAATGCCTATCAGCATCCGCTCCAGTGTGACCTAGATTATGTATATCAATGGGCAACCCGAAAGCTACTGCAGTTCAATGGGAGCAAATGTAAGATACTCTCCATACATCAGAGTACATATTCCTGCATCTCGGAACGTATATATTGAGGCGCTCTTCAATCGGATGCAACCTAGGCTTATTGGCTCAGGATGACTTTGGTTGCTTCAAGCAGTCTGAATAGGCATCGAAAGCTGGAAGCCAACAAGTCAGACGGCTGAGGCGAGTGTTCCAAGACATCAGCATCTCAATTTCCAGCAGATGCTCAGTGCTCATGTTCATCATCAAGTCAAATAGGCAATTTAAGCCTAGCGGCCATGGCTACAGCAGGATCTCACTGCTCTGGAGCGGCGTCAACGTCGGACTCTTAAGTATGCCATTGGGACGCGAAATCTCCCATACGAGCAAGGGCCGAAACGCTTAGGAGAATTCAGCTGACGATATCGTCGATTGCGAGGCAACGTGGTAGTGGGCTACATGGTCCCGCACGATTTAAACCATGTGTGTCGCTCCTTACTGCAGCTCAGTAGCAACACCAATATGAGAGATAACACTCCTTGAAATTAACAAAACAGTACAGCCACCTGGAATACCGTAGGAATTCCTTTTCGTTTTGTGTACGTCAATTATGGAGTGCACACCCGACACTAAACCTAACATCTCGTCACTTAACATTATTGCTTCGATCCTTTCTGTCATCCACTCGCTCGTGGTGTGAAACTAGGAGAGAGGAATTACTGCGTCACAAATACGTCGAACGATAAATCCTGATTTTTGCAGTAATGATTGTATTTTTAACATTGTTGTTAATCCCACTAGACTACTTAGCGGGATTTATAAAACAATACTTCTTAATCCGCATAAAATCATTGTTCACTGTACACTTGAAAATAACTGTACTCGACTTGTCCCTAGTTATCAGTTGCGTATGTTTTGTGATATCAGTACACTAAATACATCTCAAGCTGGAAGGGGCATCATTTATGCTAAAGGGAGTCAGTACAACTTCAAATGCAAACTGAGAGACTCGGGTACGTAGTCTGCCTGGCACACGAGCCAGAAGCATTGCCCGAAGCCGCATTCACGGGAGATGCGTAGATAGTGATGAACCGCACGATGAGGAGTCGGGGTGCAGCTTCGTCGGAAGTTGAAATTCAGTTCTGCATTGCTAACCAAGAGTCACAAGGTTTTTGGACGCGAACTGGGTTCAGGCAGCAGTACTCATAGACACGAACTGATAGGTTGTCAGTCCATGAATAAGAGTTATTGAAGAGCGGGTCACCTAAGTGGAGCAGAGGAGAAGCCGTAATATGAAGGTCCCGTGAAAGGTCACATCCATTGCGCATTCACACTGCGAAACATGGAAAATCAGTCGAACAACAATAGGGTGATATCGCGCTGTGACTGAGTAGAGACAACGTAAGAGAGAGGGAAAAATAAACACTCACAGGCTCTCCATTCGTCCGGGTGTTTGAACGGAAATGCCAGTCCATTATCGATAGCGTACACTTTAACTTTGGGCATTTTGACCAGCCCCCAATCATTGTGCTGGTCCTGAAAACAGGAAGATAGTCAGAAAAAGCAGAGGTGAAAGCGGAAATCAAGTGATAGCACGAATGCACGAGTTAGGTAATAAGACAGAAAGCCCCCCATTGCATCTTGTCTTTTTTGACGTCTTCAGAAAGAGACGACGGGAAACGGAAATCAAACGAGTAACCTCGCGCTTGGCGGCAGACGCATCTACTGACAGGTTGCTAGAGTTAGTGCACAACGTTTGTCGCAATGGTTAAGACATGACGATTACGCTTGAATGATCGGTTGCGGCAAGCACTGTGCGTGAATCTCTGTAGTTCAGTGGCGAGTGAATCAACCGTCATTCACGAGGATCAGAATTCCAGTCTTAATTCCGGCTAACTGTCATCAACCTATAACCATTTCCTCACCAGACGGCAGTCTCACTACCGACCCCGATGAGCTCTGTGAGTAATTAATTTAATAAACAGTACACCTCCTCGTTTGTTACAGGCGTCTGTGTTGCACAAGAAAGATTGCCTCTACTAACCAGTGAAACATAGGTACAGCTGAGTTCAAGCTGTATAGCATTAGCAGGCAAATAGCCGCCTTAAAGCATTCTTTTCACGCTGGACCAGACAGCATACCATCAGCATTGCTTAAACTCGCAGGGCCCGATATCCCCCTGTTTCTGCGAAACATATTCATCTTGTCAATAAAGAATGGTGTATACCCTGCTAGGTGGAAGTGGGCCACCGTCCCGCCCCGACACAAATGGGATCACGTCACGAGCTATCAAATTATTGTCTCATTAGCTATACATCCATATTGACTCGTATTATGGGAAGAATAAGCAAAGAAAGAGTCATGGAGCTTCTTAATTCACAAAAGCTGATTCCGCAGATCTCAACATGAATTCCTCCGTGGTCATTCATGTCAAACTTGCCAATTTGAATTTCTAGACTACGTAAGTAAGTCGGCTGAGTCCGGACAATCAATGGTTATTCTCTTCTCAGACACGGAAAAGGCATTCGAGCGTGTACCCCATGCAAACTTTTAACAAAGTTAACTTCTTATGGATCTGCTAACTCATTACTAGCATGGCTGTCATTTTTCTTGTCTACACGTACCCAATGTGCCGGATTGGGAAACTGCGTACCTTCACGTATACGAGTAACCAAGCGGCGTCATACAGGGAAGGGTTTTAGGCCCACTGCTACTCCTACTATACATGGATGACATTTTCCGAATCCTTCGACATGGCAGACCCTTTCTTTTCGCGGATGATATCAAAGCTGTGTTCGCTTTTGATGGCATGAATGAACCAAACGGTGTTCAAACAATACAAGTGGAGCTCTTCGCCCTTCAGCGGTGGTGCCGAAAGTGAAAAATGACATTCACTGTTGGCAAATGTAAAGCGCTATTCTTTAGATGCAAACTTATTAATGACGCAATGACGCTAGATGACAAAACAATGACCTACCGCACTACGATTCGTGACCTCGGAGTTCGCTACTCAAGCTCTTTCAATTTCTCCGAATAGGTACATCATGTCGCCGCCAAAGCGAGAGTTATCATAGCACGTAATTTCAATATGTTACGCTTGAAAGACTCTACGCTAGCTATGTATAAAGCATATGCGTGTCCAGTCTTAAAATATTGCCCATTAGTATTCACATATTTAGAAATGTACGACAAAAGCAATCTTGAAAAAGTATAACGTTACTTTACCAAACGGTTACTAAAGTTTGGATCCTTGAATTATCAACAATGGTGTAAACTGCTGAAGGTAGAACCATTATGGTTGAGAAGAATTAAGCTTAATCTTCCTGTTTGATTTAGCTCAAACCAGTTCTGTGGAACCAGATACTGTCCAGTTTGGTACTTTTCATCAATATCCAACTAGAAATGCATCATCCAGGTTTTGCATCCCTAGAGTGCGTAAACGGTTGCGTTCCAAATTTTCTCATAAGGTATACAACGTTATGAAATAAGCTGCCCGAATCCATTAGATGCAACAACACATAGCATATATTTCAAGCTCAAGAATGCAAACATCTCATCGTAGAGGAGGTATTACGTAGATTGGGTGAATCTATATAACTAGACGATATTTGTGAGGCCAAATAGAATTCCAAAGGTCGAGCCGCACATCAACCGCATTCAAAATTCTGCTCGGCATAGATCTCACCTTGTAAGTAAACTTTTGACTCTGCTTATCCGTAATTTTCTTTTCTTTTCTTCTATGTGCAATGTTTTATTTGCTACACTTGGGCTACCGGGTTGCCTAGCGTTAGAAGGTTTCGGTTCACTTCGTTTCACTGGCTCTCCTAACCGTCCTGCACTGGTTACTGATCATCTTATTTTCTTTTCTGCCTTGTCTTGATTTTTAAAAAAGTTCACCTCTGTACTGGATGTCATTATATTCCAGATACTTGGTTAACTATCTCTCTGATGAAACAACAAATGTGACCCAGGATTTTGTCCCCCCCACCTCACCTCATCTTGGCCCTCAACATCTCTTAACTTTTACCAGACTTGAACGCTCGCGATCTGCTAATGTCAACACTGGCAGATTGATAGAATGAGAAGCCAGATCCTCTTCCGTACATTATTATCATCTTGCTCTTCAGTATTTCATATTCATTTAACCTGGCCTGAAAGTTAACCGTGTGTCAGATTGGCCCCTGTCATCTCCGATATCCGGACTTTAAGGATTTTCAACCGCCACTGCACTCTATTTTGGCCATCTCCATTAAATTCTCTTTTACCTGGCTCCTTTCCCATCATGCGCCTGTTAAATCTCAGGCTCAGTGATGGGGGGACACCCAGTTCCCAGTTTTTCACAGACCTGCTCTTCCACGCCTATATTATGATTCGTGCTTTACCCTGGCGTAATAAAAGTTAACCTCGTTCAGAATAACCACAGTTATGGCTGGTGATGCGCACAAGCGTTACTGTATGCTGTAATAACCCGGAGTATAGCCACCATAAAGCTTTCCACTACAACTCATGACCACATATATTATTGTGCTATACCACATTTTTTAGACTACGTTTGACAATTTAGAAATCATGTTGCCATCATCTAGGTCGCTTTTCCTATTATAGCTGCGTTACACTGAAATGTTGTCAACTACCAAACGAGACACCTTTCGCTCTCATTGTACATAACGCCAGTCTGTTCCTATTAGAATCTTCGTTTCATTCTGAAGTACTTTCTCAGGGGGTAAGGCTTGCGTCATCAGTCCACATTTTAGATGTCCCAAAACAACTGTTGGGAAAATTACAATACACTTGCCAAATGTTATGTATTCCATGCAAACTGATGTCTATATGTTTGAATTAAACTTTGCCAGATATTTACGTTTTATTCATTTTTACTCGTAATCATTTTTTAGCCGTTTTTTCACCTACCCTGGCATTATTGTTTATTCTATTTCCGACTTGAGTTCACTACGAACTGGGACTTCTGAACGTGTTTTAATCGATCGACGAAGTTGGATTGCATGTAAGCGGGAGTTTGAAAGAATGGCTCATCCATGAGGGTCGCATTTCTGCTTTCTGGTCAGACTGCGCTGGTCAGATCGACGGGACAACCGTTAACGGAGGATATAACCCCAGCACAATCTGCTGCACTTCACCCTGAACAACATGCATGGGTGAAACTTACACGGATATAACATAATGCATATTTCCATCTAACATGTAGAGGGGATTAAATGATAAAAATCTGCAAATATGTTGATCTTTCCCCATGTGGGAATAGTCTCTCGTATCGTCGAGAAATAAAAAAATTTATTTATTTACTAAATATGATACAGCGCCGCACACTATTCACTGATTTACACGTTATTGCCGTGCAGAGGGCAAGATAGCTTCCTCACCAAGCGACGAGCTTACCAAACGTAAGTCGCTAATTAGCATATGGCGTTACAAACAGTTTGGTCGGCGTACTGATTACTCTTAAGTTATTTATTTGTTTATTTATTTACAAGAGTGGAGGCGAGAAAGGCATGAGCTATGAAGTGCAATGGAGTGCGCAGTCAATAAAATACGATCAAATAAGTCCAACTGTGGCGAGTTACGTTGCTATGAGGTTGCAGCTAACAACAATAGAAGGAAGGTAAAGGGAAGAAAAAACAAAAAAAACGAATTCAAAAAATGATGAGTTTCAGTATCATAGTGATACGGAAAGGTTATAGAGTATTAGCAGCAAGTCAAATGCAAGAGAGGAAATGGCTTCACTAAAGCCCCACATTGGATAGGGCATTCAGTTGCGTAATATCTAGTGAGGCAATAAGCACCGTCCAGAAAAAAAACCCATCTAGTCTAGTTGTTAATGATTTCCCGTTAGTGTTAACTAGTGGCTAACAAGCCATTTCACGAAACCGGACAATATTGCTGCGCTGCATAACTTGCACTTTCCATTTTGAAATCGCTCTCGCGACTCCTGAAGCCGCCGGGTAAGGACCTAAAGAAAACCGTGTCCTGAATTCCATGTGGCAAGTGGGGTTCAACAGAGTAGTCCCATATCTCCTTTTCTCTTCCATTTTGTGATCGCAATCATCAAGAATGACCGCGTTCTTTCCAACTCTCTTGCAGTGGAGGTTCTGCGAGGTGACAAGCCATGAGCATGTGGAAAACATAGATCTCCTTGGATTTGACATAGTGGCTATGCAAGTATTACTGAACAGACTGAGGCGTAGCTCTTCACGCTTCGGCGTGTGCTCAGCAGCTTCTAAGCACAAAGTATTTGTACATGATGAGCCACCGATTCTAGCTATCAGGAAATAACCATTAAAATTGGTAGATCGATCCACTTGCCCTGGCCACTGTGTCATCGCTCGTGATCACGTCCCTGAGGATGTTACTTCGAGTATCAGCAAAGCCAGTGTGGCATTTCAGAGACTCAATCATTTACGGAGGCGGCGGAATATCGGTCTGTCAGTTAAAGTTGGGTGCATAACGCTGCAACAAGCCTGGTGTAGGGTGTAGAGATTTGGTCAAATAATAGTGAAGACAGTAAACACTTGGTACAAAGGCATGGAGAAATTGACTGAGAGACTTGGTCAGGCTGGAGCATTCGGTGTTTGTGGATGGATGGTCCACACCAACAGTTGGGGAGTTTATCATACATGGCGCAGTCGCGCAGTCAGTGTCGTTCGTGTTTGGTTTCTTGGATCAAGCCGCCAATTGTCATCCCATCCCGTAGTTAAACGCACTTTTTTGTTGAATTCATTTTCTCTGTATTCCACTTGCGTTCAACCTGTTCCATACCGTTGTTATATATCGTTAATCTCGTGATGTGAATCGTGGCAACTGGATCCTCCGCACCTCGGTATCCGGATCATAGCTGCTCAAATAAACTGAACTGTAGCCAAACATTTTAAATCTGAGGAAAACGTAGCTTCATTGCAAGGTTCTTGATGAAATTTCGATGCAGCAGTACAGATCGAAGTTATACGTGTTCACATAATACAATATTTGGCATCCGCCGCGTAAGCAAAAGGTCCGTGAAATGAATACCAAAGACGCCAGTGGAAAATGAAATTGTGTTACCGGTAAACAAGAATAGCAAGTCGGTAGTGATGTTCTGCGTCCGTCAGAGACCGCGTGGCCCTTAGGCTCTACACCGGTCACGGTCTGTGAACTCAATTTGAGAGAAAAAGAGCAGAGTTTATCGGGTTAACAATACAGGATTTCGTTGAGGTGCCGCCCGTTAGCAGTGGAAATCCAAATAAGGGAATCAGTCAGGTCCATCACCTGAGTGATTCTGTCACCTCGGTCACTGCGTAGGCCGGCAACATCAATGTGCCTTTTTGTAGCCTCCGTTATGTGATGAAGCGGCGTGATAATGGTTGATCATTCAACGGTAGAGCACACAAGGATGCAATACAGTCTGAGCTATCACACAGACATGTTTGAGCAACGAGGCTTGCGAAGCACCATGCGTAACTAGCGGAAGCGTCGAGGTACGCAAGTGTTCCTCAGGTAGTGACTGATACCAAACTATCTGGTGCAGTAGTTTAGCTCAGTTCAGTGGAACAACTATGATCCGAGAACAGAAGTGCGGGGGATCCAGTTGCCACGACTCACATGGAAAGAAAAAGGAGAAAATATTGGGGTTGGATGAAAATATAATGTAGAAAAAATGAAGACAGAAAGGAAACGCGTTAGACTAATCAGAATGGAACGAAAATTAACAACCAGGTGCAAGAAACCAAATGCAAGAATGCCACTGACTGCGTGATTGCACCAATTCTGATACGGCCTTTAACCATTGGTATGGACCATACCGAGGCCCCCATCCACGAAGACGGCATGCGGTCAATTTTTTCATGCCTCAATGCCATGTCATGGACTGGCCACTTCGCGACTTCGCCCGACGTGGTGCGGCCACGAGGTGTAATGCACGCCGAGGAAGTCGGTCAACGGGCATACGGAGGACATGTCCTAGCTAGCGTAAGCGATTAAGATCCAGTAAAAAGTTGAATGAGGAACCAGAAGGTCTCTTGCCAAAAGCCAACAGGCAGACCTCAGTATTGCTCACCCGGCGTTCCCACCAGACGTGAGCAATGGTCCGCAAGCACCGATGGTCAAAAGCGGCCAAGTGTTTAATGTCTTCACAGCAAACTGGCCAGGTCACTGATCCACACAGTTACATGGGCCTTATCGCAGCAGTATACACTCTACCTTTCACTGACAGGCTGATATCCTGCCGTCTCCATAAATGACTGAGCCTCTGGAAACCTACACGGGCCTTACTGATACGCGAAGTAACCAGTTCCGTGATGTGACCACCAGAGGTGACACAACTACCAAGTGAAGCGATCCACCACCACCAGATGCTGTTCGGAAATAGCTAAACCCGGGGGGGGGGGTCGGCCCAGGGCTGTAACAGAATTTTACACTCTGAAGGTGCAAAGGACATCCTGAAGAGTGCAGCGTTACGTGTGTCTATCCAGTAATGTTGTATAGCCAATCCATCAGACCCAAAGAGAACTATATCGTCCACATATTCCAGGTTTATTAGTCGGTCACATGGTAGATCTTCCACCCCGACAGAGTCAGAAAAACCGAGTCACTCATGATCATTTTGATCACAAAGTCAAAGAGGAAAGGATAACCCTGGAGAACCCAACTTATCGTGGGGAACTCGGAAAACAGTTTATCGTTGACCCTTTTACGGTCTCGGGAATCACGGTAGACAGCTCAGAATGGAAAGAAGTTTAGCTGGCACGCTCTACATGGATAGGCAGTGCCATAAGCTAGCGCGGTCAACAGAGTCGAAGGCTGCTCTCAAATCAAGGAAAACCACAAAAGTCGGTCGTGTGTATGCGTCTTTGATCTAACAGTTGAAGAAGAATAAATTTGTGATCGATGCAACCACGACTAGAGAGGAAGCCAGCTGGGCTTTTAGTGATTCGGTCCTCACGGGGACCAGTAAGTCGTCGAAAAACGACACCCGTGGGAAGTTGAGGCAATAGAAATAGGGATAATGCCTCGAATATTTTAGCATGAGGTACGCTGACTCCTCTAGAAGATGGGCACGACAATTGATAGTCGCCAGTGTGAAAGCACTTCTTCGGTGTCTCAAATCAAGTTAAAAAGAGAAAAAAATCCAGCCAACAAGGAGTCACCTACATCTTTTAGCAAAGATGGAAAAAGGTCGTTTCAACATAGACAGCTCATGCTGAATCTCTCCCAAAGTGGGAGGTGTAACATCTACTTCCCACGTCGCCTCAAGCGAATCGGCAAGCGACAGTGTCGCAGCAGGCCTGCTGAACTACAGTATGTTCCACTCACAGTTTCACTACAGTATGTTTCACTCAACAGGCTGGTAGAGGAGGCTGAGAATGGATCAAGTGTCCAACTTTCCCAGCTATCGCCTCGTTAAATGATGGCTTTCTTGGACTCATGTTCCAGATGAGCTGGAATAGCATTCGGCTGTTACCAATAGCACCGGCTTTCTCCAGCTCAAGGGGTCTTGTCATCCACCAATGTTCCCGGCCGATTCGAAAACTCCTTGCCAGACGTCGTTGAAGGGAGTTGCGGACACGCTGAAACTCGGTGCCCAACAAAATCTGTTTTCGTACTTCGATCAAACTGATCGATGCCACAGAGATCCACTCACAGTTACGAGGTCGCAAGTTGGGTGCATAGCAGGCGTCAAAGGCATTCTTTATGGTACAACTGAGATGCTCCCAGTCAGCGTTCGACTCACTAACCTCATTAATCACTGACAATAGGTGGGCCAGTTCACTGCGATATTGTTGAAGTGTAGATTGCGAGTTCAAGTTACAGGTAAGAAGGTTAGAAGATAGGCGGTTCTTTGAAGCGGCCGGTGGCCAAGTGGTCTGCACTCCTGGCTTGAAATCATAAGGTCACCGGTTCGAATCCGCGTAGGGACAGGCGTCCTTGCGGTATACTCAGCCCACCCGCGACTGGTGGTGGTCGCGCGGCAGCGAAGCACCGTTACGGCGTACAACTAACACATTATTATTATTATTAGGATTAGTATTAGTAATATTTTTTTTGAAGCTGGAGGGTGAATGCCACGCGTGCGCACACTAGAACATGGTCGGAATCCAGGCACGTGCTCCAAATTGGCCGAGTCTTGGACTGGTGTACGTTATCTGTAGCTGATGACAATATGGTTAATTTGGGCCTAGGCCATTAAAAAACTCGGTGAGCGCCAGTTGACGTGGTGTGAAAGTTCATGCTGAAAAGCAGTGTTGCTACGATAACGGTTGTGGTCGGCGCACTATTTCAGGAGTCGATCCCCATTGTCTTTTCGGCGTGCATTGACTCCGGAGCGATCGCCAAGGTATTGTTCATAATTTGAAAGACGACCGCATCGGGCATTCATGTCATCAACAACAATCATGATGTCAGTAAGTTGGCCACATAGAGATGAAAAGTGTTGTTGAAATCGTCTTTGATTCCCTTCGAATTGCAGCCAGTAGGAGCATTAAATGAGGCTTGTAATCAGACGGTACTTATTAATCTCAATAGAAGTTCAAAGTCGAACCGCACACATGCTGCTGTTCACCGGTATCCAGTAGAGTAGATTATCTTCAACATATCTGCTGATGGCGATAACAACACTGTAAGGAATCATCTATTACATTTGCAGTGAATACGCTGTGTAGGTCGTCTTTCGCATACAACCAGGTGGCTAAAACGTTCCCATTTGTTATTCAGTACTGTATCCAGCTGGGTAATATCCCTGCGTTGCCAACCAATAATGTGATCGGAATGTTGAGTAAGGCAGGTGCCTACTATCCGGAATAGGATAGCCACGGGGTCAGTGGGCATAACGAATAAAGGTGGCCTCTAATACTGCATGGCTTCTGCTTCCACAGGATTCTTTACTTTGTTACGTAGGTGGACGGTTTGGTAATTCTCTCCCCTGCCATTTTATCCCACACAATCATGGGGTGGTTCAAAACATAGCAAGTTGATCCAATGCACTCTGAGCTGAATTGACCACGGGCAACCGAAAGTGAGCGGCACAGCATTCACATATTATTGAAGGAGGCTGTTCGAGTTGAGGATGACGAAAGTGAACAACAATGGTGCTCTTCCATGGTTACAGGTAGCATGTGGTGTTCTATGCCAACCTTGGTGTTCTAACCTACCCAAGGTGCTCTCGCACGGTCAAGGATTGAGAGGAAGCAATTCAGCTTTCCTCAAACCACTATGAAGTGGATGTTGAGACGATGTATGTCCACCTCTGACCATTGTTTTAGTTGACAAGAGTGGTTCTACATGTAGTTGAATAGTATTGACCAGCACAGAGCTCATGGAGAGGCAATGGAAGCAATGCACAAAGTTAAAGGTTAATCGCATCGCGACAGCATGCGGATAAATTTGTGTGGAACAAAAGTGGCGAAAATGATTTTCCATCTATCAGAGTCAGCGAATTTATGCACGAAGCAAGGGTATTCAGGAGTACAAGACAAAAGTTACACTACAGACGAGCTTACGTGATTTGCATAAACCACGTTGTGAGGCGTCCTGTGTTGCACAGTCGAACGGCACAAAGCGAAACGATTCGCACAGTAAATGTTGGGAAACGGAACAAAAGGAACCACGGTCAAGTGGGTCAGCATCAGCCTCTCACATATGTCTTCTGATCAGATAGTTCAATTCGGAAAAGCAAACGTAACAGAGGTAATGCGCCTCCATCACGCATTGTAACGGTTCTGCTTTTGACATTATACCATCAGGCTGGGATGGAAAAGGCGCCAAGTGCCAATGCTAAATCGGTGATACAAGATATCGCGCACAGTGGTACAAGTTTAGGGTCCTCATACAGTAAAGCTCCCAGCAGAAACTAAGTCGTAAGAATGCCTTGATTAGGGGGCACACTGTAGTTACAGGTCAGGAGGATTGGTTATCCTAGTGAATATGTGGATGCCAGATTGCGAGTGCCGATCATCGCATTGGAACAGATTGAGTTCAAGCTGTGATAGGACCACTGGATCAAAGTGCATTAATGAATGGTCTAAGCGGTACGACAGTAATGCGCCAACACCATTAAAATATAGTGGAAACCTGGCATTCAGTTTTCCCCTATATTTACGAGACGGAAACAGGTCAATCAGCCTGCATGGGCGCCGGCGTTGGGAATGATGTGGTAAAGATGGTGCATCGTCTTTTGGCTGCAAGCGGGTGGCTTGCCGAACAATCGCCTCGTGGCACCGGCTGCGCGATGCAGGTGCTTCTTGTTAATGCGAATGGTTCGGCGGCAGCATTCCAGGACGTGGTGGGTTTTCACCTAGCAAGTGTTCTTCCTATAAACGCCACATGTGTTTGCTTAACAGCACTGCGACGTGGCGGATGTGACTCGCCACTAGATAAAGTCACTACCCCTCTGTCTTCCTCGGAGACAATGTATACCGGCGAACAATTTGAGCATCGGATATTGCCTTTGACTTCGGGAGTGTTGCGCCCCTGGTATGACTTTGCGCCATCCGAAGGGCGTGTGAGCTGAATGTTCAGTCACCAGTTCCCAATTGGTGCGAAACCCTTATCTCGCCATGCTCTTTAGCCAAAGGTTCGGGGCCGTGGTCCTCTAAGACAACCCACCTACTTCGGTCTCTCGCCTACCGACGAACCATGGAACCTCACAATTATGTGCACTCACTGCAGCTCTCATGATGATTCACTGCCATGCCACTGCGCTAACTTTAAAAACACACCCCATCTACCTTTTCCTTGTATCATTCGATCCCCCCCCCCCATTGATACTTGATTCTTCAACGGTGAACAACCATAGTTCCGCAGATGAAGTTGTTCTCTTACCATCCGTCACCGCAACCACACAGTCATCATCATCATCATTATACACGTTAGCTGCAGGTGGAAAACACCTCAGCTATTGTGCCGCAATACAAAGAACAAGAAGAAAAATACAGTGCCACGCCGGCTGAGTCCCCAGTAATGGATGGACATCGTTCCGGAGAGCTAACAGCCGGCAATCGTGCCGCAAAAATGTTATGTTGTGCCTAACGAATGTGATCGTGATTGGAGAGGAGGCAAAGCAGGATGGGGATGGACAAAGGAACCCACAACACAAACGCCACTGGGGCCGGCTCCTAGCCATATCAAAAAGTGTGTCCAACCAAACGTGTTCACCGTCCTTAGGACCCCAGCCAGGCAGTCATGATGCACCAACCGACGCCAACTTCGAAGTAAGGGTTTTCATCTCTCTCGACCACGTCATCGCTTGGCCACCCCTCCTTCTCATAGAACTGCATCCCCGGCGAGCAAACAATGCACGTCGCGGAAGTTGGTGTGCTGGCATGCGCAACACGTAGACTAGCCATCGGAGCCTGGTGCGTGATATAATGGTGCTGAGCGGTTCATTCGCTCTTCCTGCACCAAATACGCGACGCCGAACACGCGCATTGCTCACGCGGTGCTCCCACCAGACATGAGTTAAGCTGTGAAGGCAGCGATGATCGAATGTGACGAGCCTCTTTATGTCTACCGACCTGATGGGCCAGGTTTCACAACCATATAGGAGGGTTGAACGGACGACTGCATTATAAACTCTGCCCTTCAGGGCCAGAGTTATGTCGCGTCTGCGCCACAGATGGCGGAGATTGGCAAAAGCCCCTCGAGCTTTTGCTATACGATTCGTAACCTCATCTTCGATCCCTCGGGCGCTAAAATAGCTACACAGGTACTTGAATTCCTGAACGACTTCTAGCAGATCACCACCAAGCGTTAGCGCAGGAGTGGGTCTCTGCCAATCTTGGAGAAGTAATTTGCATTTCGATGGAGCAAAGCATAACGATTGACAGCCGGTGCTAATCAGTCCAGTGCTGCCTGGCATGTTTGGGAGCTGTCACAGATTAGGGCAATATCGTCCGTGTACTCTAAGTCAATAACTCACTCCTCAGGAAGTAGCTCCACACCTTCCAGGTGTTTCTATGACTTCATCAATAGTGAGGTTAAAGAGGAAAGGTAACTGCGAGCAACCTTGTCTCAAACCACTGGTGATAATGAAGGGTGGCGACAGTTTGCCATAAACCCTCACTCTGCCCGAACTATGCGCGTACAGCGCTTTGAGAATGTGTACATTTTTATCAGGCACACCTTTCTGCAGCAGACAGTCCAAAAGGGCACGTCGATCGACTGAGTCGAAGGCATATTTTATGTCAAGAAACATGACAACGGTGAGTCGCCAATAAACATTGCGGTGCTCCAACAATTGACGCAAGGTGAAGATGTGGTCGATTCAGCCCCGACCTCGACGAAATCCGGCTTGCTCTTCACGAATCTGGCTTTCACGAGTGCCAATCAGTCTGTGGAGAATCACAGACGCAAGCAATTTAGAGGCAATTGAAATCAGACTAATCTCTCTATGATTGCCGCATTCCGAACTGGAGCCTCTCTTGAAAATTGGGACTATGATGGAGCGGCTCCAGTCAGTCGGGACAGTCTCCTGCTCCCAAAGTTCCACTTGCAACTCGTGTAAATCATCTATTAGAGCAGGCCCCCGAATTTGAAGAGGGCTGGGGGAATTCTATCTGCCCATGAGGCCTTATGCAATTTCAACAGCCTGATCTCACGTTCGACTTTTGCGCGTGAGGGCGGATCCAAGGAGACGTCCCAGGGAGAAGAGCGCTCAATGCCCGAAAAAGAACCCGATAACGCAGGTTGGTTAAATTGCCTTGCGAAGTGTTCGGATCCAACGCTCTAAGCGTTTTGACAGGCTGTGGATCGGATGCCCACTCTCGTCGCGTATGATCTCGCGAACACAAGGTCTCCTGCTGCCTGTTTCCCGTATCAGACGGAATAACTTACGATGATTGCCAACGGTAGTGGCTGTTTCCATCCCACAAACACGATGAGATTACCAGATTTCGCGGTCTTTCTTCAGATTAGCACATAGTTTTGCCGTTAGATTTTTGCGAGTCTCTTTGTATTCGCTTCCAGCAGCAATAGGTCAGCGAGCATCCATAAGTTCCAGAGACTGTGTAGTGACCCAATGTCCAGTTTGGCAATTTGATTTGCCACCTAAAGAGATGACTGCTGATAGTAACGTTTGACGAATATGCGACCAGTGAGCTTCGACGGTGTTCAGTGGGCGCTTACTCAGCCTGGATATCAGCGCACTTTGATACACATTCAGAATACCTGGCTTTGCCAGCTGGCTGGTGTCAATCCGTTCACATCGACGTTACGGAGGTAGGCCGAAACACACCCGGAGGTCGACGCAGACAAGTGCGTGGTCAGAGTCTACGCTCGTGCTCCAAATCGAGCGACAGTTTTTCACACAGCCTCTCCAGCGGTAACTGATCGCGATATGATCGATTTGCGCCCATGGCTGGCCCGAGGCTGGTGGCCGCCAAGTCACGTTTCTGCGGGTGCTATATCAAAAGATAATGCTCGCGAGAAAGAGAGGATCATCTTCACACATCTGTAGCAATCGCTCACCGTTATTACTATGGGAGTCTACACCATGTTAGCCGCCCAAATGAAGCTCATCATGTGACAAGTTTCCGACTTAGGCGTTTAGATCGCCAGCCAACACCACAGTACCTGTGTTTCTTCGGTTACGAAGAAGTTCGTTAAGTTGGTGATAGAAATCATCTTTTACCGACACAGTAGTACAGTTTGTAGGGGCGTAGGCCGCATTGACAAACAGGCACCGCTTGGCCCCGTGCGACTTCGCAGCATGGAATTAATCAGCTAATCTAACGGCACACATCCGACTGCTGACTGGGATCCAATCGATCAGGGCAGCTTCAGCCTGGGGACTCAAAACAATGCCAACGTCAACTTGACCGGCATTTGAAGCTGCATCATCGCCAGACAGGCGCAATGAGAACGTGCCGCGAGTATCGCATGTGGGGGATCGCAGGGTAACCACGGAGTTCGGATCTTGCAGGCGGGTTTCTGATAAACAGCAAACATCGATCGACAGGGTCTCTAGTGTGGGGGCAAATGCTGTCTGTTGGCCAATCTGTAGCAAGGTGCGCACGTTGAGGCATGCCAGTTTTAGGGAGACGAGAGGATTCCAAAGGGAAACGGATGAACTGATGTCGTCCGCTTGGTTGGAGATGGGCTTGTCGACTGGATTGGAGCGAGGCTCTGCGACTGTGCGTGAGTTGAAACTAGAAGACAAGCGACTATTGAAGCAAGGTGGGGGAGGGCCAAGGATTGGCAGATAGAAATGGGGGATAAAAGTAAAGTTGGGGCGGGGCGATAAGGATGTAAAAGCGCAAGAAGGCGGATGAGAAGACGGGAAGGCCTGAGCAGTAGCACCCATACCCCTATCCACCCTGCTCGATGAAGCAGATAGGGCGCTGTTGATTATCCTCTGCGACGACCAAAGCATCAATAAATTGTTAGAAGAAAGGTTCATTGTATTGCGTGGGCAGAATACTGTCAGGTTGCCCAGACCTAGACAGGAGAATGATTAGAGTTATCAATCAAAGCCTTTGGTCCAAAAACCTTACCGCAAGACAGCGGGGTTTTGGCACTGGACTACAGAGCCCGTTTTATGGAATAAAGATCCACCGTCATTCCCATTCCCAAGCTGGAGGACCAGGAGGCTGGGTTTGTTCGGCCTCTAACCATTGACCAATCTGGTATGAGTGGCTATGAAGGTGCAAAAAACACCACCCAGCATAGCTCAATGGGTCTCTGAAGCACGCAAACCATCGCACCACGGTAAGGTCCAGCCACATCGTGATGGAGTCAGGCCACATTGCGATAGCAAGCATACAGTCCTCGACAAGGCACTGCCAGCCCCGAAGTCGTCATCATTACTGCAACCTGGAATGCAGTTCAAACTAGCGACCTTTAACGTGCGCACATTAATGCAGATCGGGCAGCAAGCTGGACTTGCACGCACGCTGGACGCCCTTCCAGTCGATGTCTGCTGCCTGAGTGAAACATGACTGCAGGATTCCAACACAGTCTACCAGCTGTCGTCACTAATCCAACCAGACATCCGCTTCTATCCGTCTTTCTGGTGACGCTGAAGCTGCCGCATCTGAGCAAGCTGGTGTTGGGATCGCTCTAAGTGCCAGAGCTGATGCCAATCTCCCTGATTGGATTCCAATCAACAGTCGCCTTTGCGCTATGAGACTCCGTGGCTCTTGCAAGGTTAGCAGACATCGAGCAGACAAGCATGCTCTTTTTGTGATCTGCCCTTGATCTGCATCTCGGATGCAGTCAAGGACCAGTTCCATCAGCAGCTTCACGAGCCGCTCCTAAGGGCGACTAAAACAGACATCATCATTACAGCAGAAAATTAAAACGCACGTATCGGTCAGCTGCTACCATGTGAACACCGCCTCGGTGGACCGTATAGATGTGATGATATCTGCACGGACAACATACTGTTCAGTCGACGTGCTGACCACCAAGTTTTCCTCTCCACTACGAGCTTTCGTAATCCTGGACGCCACTATGCCACCTGGCGTCCTCCATCGTCAACCCAACGCTGGTCACATAGCCATAAGTCTCAGGTGGCGCAGCAGTGTACGTGATTGTAGATCATTTTGGTCAACGTGCGTTGAGATTGATCATGCATAGGTATGTGCGACAGTTTGCCTTCGTTTCGGTAGATTACCTAGGGCTAAACAAATCCAACTGAACATCCACAAGTTGGAGGACAAAACTGTGAAAACGCAGTTAAACTCTCACTCTCTCTGCATCTCTGAATGTCAATCAACACTGGTCATGGTTTCAGTAAACCGCGCTGTCTGCCGGGTTGTCCAGCTGCGGCTTCACCCGCTTCATGGCCAAAAGCTGGATCTCGGTAAGATCCTCGGAACCGTTAGATCGTCGACGGGTTGTGTCCGCCAGTGCGGAGCAAAATGAATTCCGTCGGTCTCTCAATAGCTGAAGTCAAACCTTCGCTCTGACCGTGAATCCTGGTGGTCAAAACAAGCTTTTGATAAGGAAGTCGCTACATCGTATGGAAACTACGGCAGTTTATCAGCCATTAAGATCATTGGTCGCAATTCTGATGCTGTAAGTCAACCTGTGGATCTGTTTGTGAAGATTTGTCGTTACTAGATCCAAGCAGACAGCCACCACACATCCAAGAAGGCACTAGACGACCGATTCGTTCTATTGGGACTCGTCAGCAACTCGCGTCCGCCGAATTCTACCGGATTCGAACCCACGAACTTAACCATGCGTCAGCGACTTTTGCCACTGAGTGATGGGTGACGGCAGCGCATCGCCATGACTGATATCTAACTGCGGTATAGTGCAGCTCATCCTTCCCTGTCATGCGTGTTATGAACGCGCAGAGTCAGGTAACATGAAAAGCGCCAACCTGCACAGACGTTTGGGTCGCTAGGCTGAGCACTTTGCTTTCCAAATTAACTACTCAGCACAGCGCCCTGTGAAACTTATATTTCTTTCGGGTGGAGCTTGGCCTGTCTCCATAAATTCTCCTACCGAAGCAGAGATCCGAAGCGCTATCCAATCTTCGAAACGTCATAAAGCACCTGGGCCTGACGGCCTAACTCCAGCGCCATTCAAAGATGGTGGGAATACACTTATCAGCGAAATCCTGTCACTGTTCACGAAGGCTTCGATTGACAATAAAGTCCTAGTTGCAAGGGGGAGTCGGTCATTGTCCCGATTCACAAGAAAGGCTCCCGTAAAGATTGCGCCAATTGCCGCGGAATTTCGTCGATCAATGTTGCGTCTAAGATTTTCGTGTGTCCTACACCGAAGACTTTCATCGATTAGACAAGGCGTTTCCTGAGAAGAACAAGCCGATTTCCGTCCAAGCGAAAGTTGTATTGACCAAACCTTCACACACCACCAACTTTTTGAAGTCCATCACGTTCAATGACGGCCATCATCATTATACACATCCTCATACACTTTAGCTAGAGGTGGAAAAATCTCAGTTATTGTGCCGCAATACATAAGGAAAGAAGAAAAAGCTGCAACCAAGGCACGCCAGCTGAATCACCTGTAACGGACGGGCATCGTTCCGGGAAACTATCAGCCGGTATTTGCCGCAAAAATATATTATGAAAACGTTATAATATCCTAGGAAATGAGATCCTGAATGGAAGGGGAGGCTAAGCGGGAGGGGGACGGACAAAGAAATTCACAACACCAACACCACTGCGGTCGGCTCTTAGCCACGTCAGCAAGTGTCTCCAGCCAAATGTGTTCACCGCCTATCGGACCTCAACCAGGGAAATGAAAGACTTTAAGCGAGGCCAACTCCAAGTAAGGGACTTAATTTCTCTTAACTATGTCATCGCTTGGCCACCTCCCCTCTACCATCCACATCCTGATGGGCAAACAACGCACGTCGCGCGAGTCGGTGTGCTAGTATATGCAACACGTGACCCAGCCATCGGAGCCTAGTGGGTGAAATAAAGGAGCTGAGCAGTTCATTGTCACCTCATGTGCCCCAAACAAAGCGTAGAACACGCTCATTGATCACCCGGTGTTCCTACCAAATATGGGCCAAAATGCGAAGGCACCGGTGGTCGAATGTAACTCGCCCTTTTACTTCTGCCGTTCTAATAGGCCAGGTTTCACAACCGTACAGTAGGGTGGAACGTACGGCTTCACTGTAAACTCTACCCTTCATGGGAAGAGTGATGTCGCGCCACCGACGGGCAACAATAGTAGAGTTCTTAGACATCCGAGTGGCATTTGACACAGTAGACAGATCTGCGTTATGGAAGCGTCTAATAAGGAAAGGTAGGCCCGACAAGTTTGTGGCCATCCTGAAGGAACTCTACAGCCGCATGTCGAGGAAAGTCAGCGCTTACAGCAGGCCTTCCTCTCCGATTGCTGCCACCAGTGGTGTTCGCCAAGGTTGCCCTATTTCACCAGTTCTCTTCAATTTCGCCATTGAAGATGTTGTTTAACAAGCATTGGAAGGCATTCAAACCTGCGGTATCGAGCTTCTCCCAGGCGACAGAGTTGTGGACTTGGACTACACCGATGATACCGCTGGTTCGCCGAACTAGCTCCTGTGGTGCCAGCTGGGTGGTTCGGGATTATCCAGTTCCAACAAAAGGTTTAGCGGTAGTGTTCCACGACTTGGTGGGTTTTCGACTGGCAAGTGTTTTCCCTATAAAAAGCCACATATGTCCGTTTAACAACACTGCGACGTGGCGGAGGTGACTCGCCACTAAATAAAGTCGCTGAACCTTGCTTCATCTTGGCGAAGCATTGTATTCCAGCAACTTTATGCTGTAATTCTGGGGAGCATTGGGCCCCTGTTTGACAATGGAACAAACGAAAGGCGTATGAACTGAGCAATCAGTCACCGGCTCCCAATGGGTGCGATTCCATGAATTCGCTTCGTTGCCTTGCGGGCAGGCTATTCAGCCAAAGGCTCGGGGTGGTGTCCCCTAAGTCAACAACCTCCTTCGGCTTGGTCAAGCGGGTAGTATCTCGCCGCCTGACGAAACCATGGACTTTGATGTGTGGTGTGTTTTCTTTTACTTTTTCTGTATCTTCTTTTGAATCCCATGGTTTCTGATGGCTCTTTGTCTACTCATAGACTGTTACGAATATATATATATATATATATATATATATATATATATATATATATATATATATATATGAGGATCATGAGTTGCCTGTGTTTCATCAGGTGGGGCCACACATAGATGTTGGATATCGCGGAACTGCGGCGAAGACGTGCGTATGTCCCGTTTTCCTTGCGTGCATAACGGTCCGTTGAACATGAACTAAATCTGTATTTCTTGCCTTGATCCCACTGTGGTGGCTGAGTCACCCGTTCCGCATTTGGAATAAGCAACAGTTATTCTATTCAAATGTAATTGACTCATAAATCTTACTATGAACTGCGAGAAAGTTGCGATGCAGCGAAGCCACCGACAGATTATGCACCACGCATAATTTTTGAACAGAACTCAACATGTCTAATCTGGAAAGCTGATAGAGTCTCCAACAGAGAGTTTGCTTTCTACCAGCTACTGCTACTTTACTGCTATCAATCCCGCACTGAAGATGCCACCTCGAATGGTGGCGAAACGTTTGCAACCAAGTTGCCCAGCTCGGAGAACTCCACAACAACTGAGCTCAAAACATTACGTGCAACGAGCTTACCTGACCGGTATCCCCTTCTTTTAGGTCTGAGGTTTCGTATTTGATCAACCAATTGTCATTCCCACGATCTGAGGGAAGCGTGCAAGGAAAAGAAAATGGATCCATATGGAGTGGAGTGAAGTGACGTATTTAGGTGATGTGTAGCGTTCATCAATAGGCAAGAGTTAATGAATGATGGCTACCGCGCACTAAACATGAGCAGGACAACGGCTGCAGGAGAGGAGCCAAAGTCTGATGACAACTGAACTGTGTGTAAAACTATCTGAGATGAACAAAACCACTAGCAATCAAGTTTTAAATAACCGGATGGGGTTGAAATCCCAGGACTATGATACAGCACCTAGACGAATTGCATAGTGACCCCCGTTATTCCCGACATATGCAGGGCATAATTTTTGACAGAAGCATGAGCAGATAAGACGCATTTTAGGTGAAAAGGTAAGGAAGTGTGTCCCACCCGAGTAATACACTGGTGGAACGGGTAGTATAGAGGAAACAGGCACTCATGTCTGCGAGTAATCATATAAACCGAGTGCATGATCCAATAAGGTTAAACTGATTGCCGCGGCCAATGAGATGCGACGAGCAATCGTGGGTAATGGTCAACCAGTAAGAGAAGACAAATACCGTGGGGTAAGGAAACGGGTACTTGTAGTTGACGTACGTGACTAGGCGGGTGAGTGAGTGAGGATAATCAGCTGGGTCGTTGCGATGCTCTAAGCGTGCTAAGCGATGCGGAAAAGTGAGCCGAATTCAGGCTACAAAACGTGATCTTTTAGCGAAGCTTACACAATTCAAATTGTTGTGTTCGTTATAACCGGCTCAATCAAACGATCGGTACGCACCTGAAGAAACACTGGACGGAATTGTTTGCAGTGTGCATATCATCAGTCGCTTGTGGAGTTATGACTTGTGACCGATGGTTGAGACTACTGCGCCATGGGAGGACAGCAACAAGCGACATGACCAACTTGCTGGATGTGACAGTGTGTCGCATGTTGCACTGACTCGGAAGCTAGTGCTGTGCAAAGGACAGGGTGGTATCCCGGCCCCTAAACGACGACCTCCCAAACCCAGGCCAGCAGTTAGCTAATGGCGTTATTATCCGTCTGGGTTGCTTACTGATTATGGTGGAGTAGTGGGAGATTTGTGTGGTGTAATTTGAAAGGATAAAGAGGTAGTCGTGTGCTTTTCAGAACGTGTGGTGGCCGTATAACTGAGCTTAGTTGTAGTGAACTTTATTTATACTAAAAACTTACCTGGTACTCCCTTGTGATAAAAAATGTAATGAAGTAGGATGATCAGAAAACAGACAGAATCACTGAGATGGGGCAGTTATCAACTGAAGAGGTCATAAACTGCAAACCCCGCTGAATTCAGTTCCATTGTTCAACCAGAGCAAAGCAGAAAAAAAATCAAACCTGTATTTCTGATGATGTAATCCAAAACGACCAGTTTCTCAAATTGTAGCTGGAAATCCTGTTCGGTGGACTTTGGTAGCGCTTCCTGATCGAACCGCCGAAGCCAGTAATCAGCCTCGTGACAGGAGGAGACAAATAGCTGTAAGGACCCAATCTGAAAGGAAGCGTGTAGGTGTGAGTTAGCCACATACTAGTGCCGGAGAATGTGGGGTCAAGTCAACAGTTCGGCATGAGTTACTTAACCTGTTGCCCGGCGCATCCGCCTAGTTGAACGCGAATACGACTTTGAAGGATCAGAAGCACTGTGTTGATGGGAAGGTCTGCATCGTTCATCTAGGTAACTATCCAGAATGGTCGGAATCAAAGGTAGGACGAGTGGAGACACAGGTTGTGGATTCCGACATATTCATCTACGTCTCGCCCACTTCAACACTCACGTATCAGTAAGGTTTGATAGGCAAGCTAGAGATATGAGACTAGGACACATTTATGATCCTTACTGTATAACATCGAACGCTACCCAAGTATGTTACGGTTATCACGGATAGTGTGGGCGAGGAGAGATTGTTTTCCACTGACAAATACACAAATTTGTGGTACGTTGACGCAATACATGATCAGTAATTAGAACCTGAATTCAATTTGGCGGAGGACTCATCAAGATCGAAACAAGTTACTACAATTCAAGGAGGCTAATTTCATATTTGATTGTTCAGTCATATTCCACAGCGAAATGCGGTTAAAAACATAGTAAAGGTGAAGTGGCTCCAGTAAATTCGGTTTAACCAGACAACTCTGATCCCAGAGGTAAAGCACGATGGATCCAGTTACCATGAATCGCAAAGATACGAATGACTAGCAGCAATAAGGGAAGATGAAGGAGAAAAACACAAGCAAACGAGGAAGGCGCTGCAAAGAAAAGGGAATAGAAGGACGTCATTGTTAGACGGAGCGGTCAACGGGTGAATCAACAAAAAGTAGACAAGAGTGAAGTTGGTGTCGCGACTGTGCTACGTCACTGGCCACAACCGTCAATGCAGTTGACCGCATGGGCTCCAAGCAGGAAGATAGCATGCATGCAGTGTAATCAAGTCTTTTGGTCAGATTCCTAGTGTAGTTGGTCATGTCATGGTCTGTCTATCCGGTGGGTTCGGCCAATCAGGTGAAGAGCTGTCAAACAAGGTACGCTGGGCTAGGCGATCAACAGAAATCCGAAGTAGATGACCCAACCAAATGGAAAGACCCGAAGTGGAGAAATGATCAGGAGTCGTAATGAAGGACTCGCGCATTGCTCCCTTGGCCAAGTGAAGACGACAGCCGAATCCGGTAGGTCTTTAAAAAGCAAGTGGAAGATGAGGAATTGGACTACCATAAGAGCAAATCGATCTCCTCAGGATTTTCAAATTCCTACACAAAGTGGATAACATTAGTAGAGAGGGAGGGGCAAAATGAGATGACGGGGAGAGTTACTGAGGTTCCCCGTCGACGAAAACACATGGAGATCGGACTCGGTGGGACGTGTTTGTGTCATCACCAACTTAGGGAGGAAACACCCCATGAAGTTCGGCTTGACAGTAACAGTGTTTATCCATTATCACAGAGCACGTTCGACACGGATCCGTGTTCCTTCAGTTGGGTTGGTTCACCAGAAAAAGAAGCCTGTCGGAGAGAAGTATAATGGTCCTGACAGTTAGGTGTTTAGTAGAGAAGCTATAAGGACTAAACAGCGACGTCCAATAGACTCCGCTTGAAGGGTGCAGATGTACATTAATTGATGGAAAGTGTCAAGGATAGTTTAACTTTTCCACACAACCATCGGGATCAGAGATTCACGCAAATGGATGGTGTAAAATGGCTTTCCATACACATTCGATTGAACGAAGATGAAGGCCGTCAAACTGAAGGTGTCCTTCGCAAAATGGCAATAGGAAAGATGTAAAGAGAACATCAGGAAACCAGAAGAGATATGAGGATAAACCACGCTTATTGGGCAGCAGCACTCTAAAGTGTTGATTTTTGTCGACACTAATAGCACACGGCAGCGCATGGGATAAAAGTTCAATGAAACAATGGGCGGTGTGATGCTGTTGCGCTGCAATTGACACTCAGGAAGCGAGCTGCATATCCCACAGGGCCACAGAAAATGGGGGTTCAAAAATAGCGAAGTCCAATGGTTTAATTCGCAGTCATCGACAATGAAAACAAGCACGAGGTCTACATCATCGAAAGAAACACATGGTTACCAAGGTGTTTGAACAAGAGTTTTCGGCCCTGAAATCAATTAACCCGTGGGAAAACAACGGATTAAGCAGGCGCAGAAAATGGTGTTCATGTTACGAGAGGGCCAGAATGTGAGAGAAAATGTGAGAACAGAGGAGTGGTGTAAAAGCTCTATGCTAGGGCACCAAGTGATTCAGACGAAGGGCGATGATTTCTCCCAATTGGGGCACTTACTTTCGGTGGCAGGCCGAGACGATGGAAGTGACGACCGATTTCGGGGAATCGTGTGGCAAAGTGCTGTTTCGTGCGCGTTTTGGCCCGATCGACAGCACTGTAGTTGAAACTTTCGCTCACTAATCGCACGACCTGGGAGAAAAGAAGATGTAGTGGGGGTTCATTCGACAAGATTATTGATGCCAAGTAATGTAAGAAGGAAGAAAGCACTTCACAGACCACGAAAACAAGGTGTGTCAGCCGATGAAAAACGCAAGTAACGACAAACCCGTCATTAGCAGCTGAATGGCTCCTGAATGTGGTCGGTCAATTAGCGAAGTATTAATTCAACGCACAGGTGGGGATGAAGGCAGACGAATCAACAGATCAGTGGTGGTTTGGGCAAAACCAGTTGTAAATGTCATATTCAAGAGGTAAGCGAATGGTCAGCATACTTGCTTGTAGCTGACATGATGTATGATGTGCTATTCGCAACATGGCAGCGCAGTGAAATTATTGAAGCACCCACAGAAAATACCACCGCATATTGAGAAGCAGGGAATAATTGTGAGGGAGTTTGATGAAAATTCGCATTACGTGGAAATATCTGAGGTGAGACAGGTGGTGTCGATAAACTACAGACGGCGTCTGTATCCTGAATAAGTCTCATCATCTAAGGAACAAAAAAGGCAGAGCCGCCTACTATCAGTAGCAACGAGTAACGGACAACTTAGGCTGGCACGTGCAATACAATCAAAAACACTACCACAAACAACATCCCAAACACATCCTGTATCGGAGCTTGGTGCTAAACAACCATATTGGTTGTGAGCTTACATACTGTTACGGTGCCCATACTAAAGCAAATGTACCATTAGCATACGCAAGCAAAGCTTCATACTCAAAAGCAGTGGCTTGAGAACGGTTCGCATGATAAACCGGAGTCACACATCCATGCGTCGCCAAATTCCAATCCCTGCTCTGCGGAATCAGTAGGTTGAACTTGACAAACACTTGGCCACCTACCAATGTCGTGAGGTTAGCTGGCATGATGCTTGGACGTACTATCTAGCACAAATCAATAGATAGGAGGTAAGCAAATTTCTACTCAGGCGGAACAGAGTTTAAAATAATTTCAGTGTACTTTTCGTTTGTGTTGGATGTCATTCAGTGTGGCTACAGGTATAATGACGGTTAAAAAGGACCATCTGGCGTAAGGCGATTCAATTCAGCTCTGTGAGTTAAATGTGGTCGGAGCAGCGAAGCCCAAAGAGTTCGGTTACTACAATGCTAACATGTGACAATGACGGGGGAAATGAGAAAGCGAAGCAAGCACATAGGCAAAAATCAACGGATGGAAAAGCCAACATCCACAGATGTAACTAGCAGAACGCAAGGACACGAGATGGGGACATCTAAGCGTCAGATTCTGAAATCCACAATGGTTGTTCAGGTGATTTTCTCTCTATAAGTTCGACATATCCCCTCGTAGCCACGCTTCGGCCTCATTCAAACAGGCGCAACAAACGCAAGTAACACACAACGAGATGGTCGATCGACAGGTGGCTGAGGTACGTAGATGAGCCAATTAAGTGCCACAAGTTCAAAAGAGATGATCCGGTTCGCCATCGCAGCTTGCGGTCAAACAGCAGCTGAGCGATCTCTGCAGCAGCCACTCGTGATACCGCCAAACTCGACTTCAGTAAGTGTCCCGTCGGACCTGTAACCCAGACGGTAAAAAGAGCCCGTATGAACAAAGTACTGTGCGATTGGTCCCTGAATAAATGATGTCCTTAAGTGATGTAGAAGGTGATCATCCAGTAAAAGTGGCATTCGATCAGAACGTGATATCTTTCGCCACTGTGAGTGTTATCATAGACCGGGTTGGAAACAATCGAACGACTTGGGTAGGTGTGATGCAAGCCCCATGGCGCGGTTTCGCGCCCATTTCTGTGCTCTGCGTTCGTTGCGGCATTCCGCTCTGCGTCCGAATGAGCACCGGTTTCTGCTCCAGCCAACGCGCTCAAGCTCTGTGAGTGGGCGTAGTTTGGATGTTGATAAACAATATGGTCATTCGAAGGACTCACATCGTTTTTTATTGTAGCAAAAATGGTTGCGGACACTGAATGTCAGTATGTTCCAAGTAGTGCTCTGGTGCAGATTGAATCATACTCCTGGAAGGTGACTTTCGACTTTATTCCCTTTGCAGATATCAACTTTGTAGCCGCTCTACCATTTCGATGTGCGAATTTTGGGACAGCAAATGCAAACTGGTCCTGAAATTTCTGAAAAACATCAGATCCAAAGGAGAGTCACATATGTTTGCAGTATGGAAGGATAGGCAGATGGGAAGCGATCCAGCTAAGAGTGTACACGCCCAGCCTAAGCTTTCAGCGACTTGTGTCGTCGTACGCGTTGACTATTTTGCTAAACGGTTCGAGTGTGTTGGAATCACAAGATTGCAGCTTGTTCACCGATGGATTGCAGAACTGTTTACAGACGTCTAAATGCTACAATGAATGAATCTACTCAAAAGCAACATGACATTTTGGTGATAACTCTGTGACTGACGCGAGACTTTCCAGTTTAGGCTTTACCTAATCGTTCAAAAGAAACCAATACTATTATAATAAAGGTGACATATAAAGAGAAAAGAAAACTATTTACCTACCTACCTCGTGTTTATCGATTATGCAAAATAAACAGTTTAAAAACGTTGTGCGTCGGAAGGTAGGAATATCGTTCAACTATAAACGTTAAACTATCGGCAGTGATAGTCTTGAAGAAATCGAGGAGTGAATCCAGAAGTCTCTCATGCATGTTATACGTAACGAGAGCCAGAGAAAGTTCGTCAAAATCCACTTGCGAGTAAGCGTGCCTGCAAGTGACTTTCGTCCACTTCGTCCACAAAGTGACATCAGTAGTACACCAGAACTCGGCACCGAGGCTTCATTGCCACGTAAGTGACAGGTGTTACACACTGATCTGTGGATTACAAGCCAGTCAATGGAATAAACATGGAACCACTGAAAGAGCGATAGGGGGACCACATACTGAATTATTTCTCACACGTCGATCTTTTGCTTTTTTGAAGCACCTAACAAGTGAATCAAGACAAGTATGCTTACAAATCCACCACTGATTCCGGTTGCGAACCGTGGTTTCAAGTGTGTCAAGTCCCTGGTGCTCATCATTCTTTGGTCCCTAGCCAGGAGGACGTACGGGTCCAATGGCTATTAGACGCGACGTCAGTGACTTTATGTGCTGTTGCTAAGTAGGTGGCTGACCGCCACGCCGTAAGCTCCAGTCTAATCCTGCCCGAGTGAATAGAGCGCGGCGTAGCAAACACACGAATATCATGTGTTGGACGTGACCGAGACCTCTTAACTGGCGTAGTAAAAGCAGCTTATTGAAGGAGATATTCGCATTTCTCTGGGCGCAACGTATAAGCCTATCACGAACTCGGTTTCCACCAGACATCAGTGATCATCCTCAAAAGCCACTGTCGAACGCAGAAAGCCGGTACATGTCATCCACGCGAAATGGCAAGAACTCGCTACCATACAACAACACTAAGCATTTGGAGACGCTGTAAACACGGTCCTTTACAGAGACAGAGACGTCGCGACGACGCCCCAAGTATCTCAGATTAAAATGCCGACAGGACTTCCGTGATGCGGAGAGAAGCTTATTTTCCGATAGTGCCACCAGCAGAAACACAGCTCCCAGGAAGACAAAGCAATTCACCTTTTCGAGCTGTGCAGCTTCAAGGATGGGCAAAGCATCAAATGTGATCCAATTCTGTGACATCCCTTTGACCACCAAACGGTTCAAAATGAGTTGCATACGCAGCGGATCGTCACCAAGAAAGGCGATCTGGTCAGCATAATCTAAGTCAGTTGTGGGTTCACTCGGTAAAATCTATAAAGCAAAATTCTGGAAGCTTTCTACAAATCTCGACAGGCCGTTTAGGATTGTAAAATGGAAGAGGAACGAAGGCAAAGGGCAGCCCTATCGCACACCGCTATTGATTGTGAATGACGAAGAAAGCTAGGTATAGACCCTTGAACTTTCCGGAGACATTAAGGTATAGTGCACGTAGGATGGCAGTATGTTTTTCTGGGACCCCGTTATTTAGCAAACAATGCGATAAGGTAAGTCGATTAACAGAGTCAAAGAGAAGCTCGAAAATTGGATAGCAGTGTACCGACCTTCGGATACATATGTCACTGATGTGAAGGTGCATCAGAAGGACAAACGGAACCAGTTTTCTCGACCGAAGAAATGTAGCAGAAACTATATGCCGCTAGTTTTCGTTCGAAGATCGTTTAATTCCTATGTTTTCCTGAGCAAATTGATGAAACCACTGGGGCAAACTGCTATGTTAGTAAAAAACACTGAACATGTGATGATTGCAATCCTCTGACAAATTCGACAACATGATATTTACAGTTAAAGAAATTTGAGGTACATTTGCTTCAAAATAGTGTACAAATACACAGCAGAGGATGACGTGTGTGCAAAAGCTATCGATGGTACTGAATGATGACTGAACAACTGGAATAGTATAGCTTTGAAAGAGGACAATCAATCGTCCTGTTGGTAAAACCCATGAACCGACAACCGCTGCATGGTTAATAGTCCATTCCCTTGGGCTTACAGAGAACGAGAAACAGATTTTCTAAGTCTCAGCTAGTGAATGGCCAGATCTAGTGTGTATCGTTTGCACCTGCCCCCACCCCCGGTTGAAATTATTTCTCAAAGCAGAACCTGTTATCGGAGACACATAAACATTAGAATTGCAGTTAGACAACCGAACTGCATCGTGCCAGGTCACATCGTAACTGAAAAGAAGAGGTTTTAGCTCGATGGTAATACGGTGCAACGGCGTTACCGTGCGCTACAAAAGCAATGTTAGAATTGTACAAGTCTAGCAAAAATGCCTAATCCGATTCAAAAAAAATACCACAATACATCAGAAAGTTAGACAGACCGCGACCGCTTAAAAAGGCGCAGACCAGATCTCACTGCCAGAATATCAATTCGTGACAAAGTACCACTTAGAGATTTAGATTCGTCTTTTTCATTGGAGGGAATGGATTACCTTTGTCTTAGGAACTATGCCCAATTTCAGCCGATCGTCCACCAAGCTAGCTCCTGCTTCGGATATGTAGCCTTGATTTGGCACCAAACACGATCGACCAAAGCAACATGGACAACAGTGCTTGTGCATCCACTTCGTCCATTTTGGGTTAAGGCGACCATAAGGTTCTTCATCTTTTGGTTTGAAAACGGCAATTTTATTCTGTATGAGTGTAGAGAACAGAACATAACGAAGGGAAACTATTTCTCACCGACCTAACGTGCAACTGATACATGACTGTTATCACTACATACCGAACAAATAACAGAGGGGGTAAGTAAATGACAGGGTAACGGAAGAAAAAGAGTGGATGATATTCAGCCTGAAAGACTATTGAGGGCCAGGTTACACATACAACGGCCCGTGTTGCCTTGGTCGATGCATTCCAGAGTGCCCCCAGTTGTATATCCTTGATACAACCAAGTCCACCGAGTGGAATGAGAAGTACATAACCGAGTTTTACAAGCGCCCAATATGTAAGATATTCAGATCAATACGGGCAACAGAAATTTACCCCGGTAAGGCGAAGCGCACTCGGAGCAGCGTCAATCAGATCACAATCAAAAGGGACCATATGTTAGCGGTACGTTGGACGCAGAAGTCAGCAAGACGAAAGTCTAGGCTTAGTATATAACCCGACAAAATCAAAAAAGTTCCAAAGTATAACGGTCTGGTGGAGTCCACAAGATGACACGAGTTGCAGGAAAAATTTCATGCAAACGTGATCGGTGTACAGTCATGCAAAATCACAAACAAATTCTAGTTGATGACTCCAAAACATATGTAAATACCGACGGAGCCTATCGTTGAGTTGGTTACAATGTAGCGCGCACTAGAGAAGCTGTTTTCTAACGACCGGGGTGAAGTAAACATGTAACGGGTGCAAAGCGAATCCGAACTGCATTCCTTTTACCAGTAACTTAGTGGCCGATAGGTAAGGATGAGACAAAGACCAATAGTAGCAAGATGCAATATTGCGCATGAGAGTAGGAAACAGTTGGTGGCCAGGAAAAGAGAGTAGGGTGGCAAACTTGAAGAAAACGCGACAGACCCCGAACATAGTCTGGTAGTTACGTTAGCTAGCGTAACGTTACCTCAGACGACAAGAAGAACATTAAATTCAAGCCGGCAATATTTTCGAAATTGTTGCACGGCGAAACCGTGACCGACACAGGATGCACCTAAGGTCAAAGGCAACCAGAAGAAAGACAGCAGTAAGCCAGCACACTCAAGCTCAAAAGGCTCTCCTTAATGCCAAGCGTAATGCTTGAATGAAGAGGCTAAGGGGAAATCCGCGATTTTCGTTCGTAACCACCAACGCGGAATGTCACAATGCTCGGTATAGGTGACAGAGGAAAGTTAACGATCAATAAAGCTTCCCAATTTTGTTGATTGGTGTCCGGGAAAGCATAATTCTTTTGAGCACACAGGCCGATAAACAGTCAATGTGGGGTGAGTAATCTGCAGCCTAATCTGACATTTGAGTGCATGCGTCATCTTCGGAAATTCGGTATCCGCCGACACATTCTGGATAACAGCGTATATAACGCGATTTGCAAACATCTCTGGACAAAACTGCGTGTTAGCATGAGGAAACCGCAAAACTTGGTGATCTAACCGTATATCGCATATGCAAACAGCTGCTGTCTTTGGTAACCATCCTGTTATTCCGTACAATATGGGAACTGGGCAATAAGAGAGAAAATGTTAGCCTAACGATATGCGATGAGTGGATTACCTATCAAAAACCTATCAAAATAGCTGGTGAGTTAGGATAAGCATTTGAATACAATTAAATGCGCCAGGTCTATGAACTCCATGCACAACCAGTGACTGCCCTGCCCTCTGAGTAACTTTTCTGGACCCGATCTCGCGCGCTGAATTCGAATGCGAGAAACGACTTCTGGATAAGAAGATAGCAGGACGAGATGAACGTCCTCCAACCCGGTTGCTGATGTGGATCATTCACACAATCTGGTAGTGAATCTGTGAGAGCAGGAAACTGTCGCAGTGACGGCAGTTGCCCCGCTGTTGTCCCAGTTTTCAAAGACTCACGGAAGGAATGCGACAGTCATCGCCAACGCCTCCAAGTTACTTGCGTATCCCCCTTCACAGATTGGTTAGCGCCCGCGAAGGCCACATTCGTGAAGAACAAGCCACGGTTCAACGAAATCGACGCCGTGTTGGACACATCACTTTACATCCATTGTTGAAGCATCACCACTTACATTGGCGACCCACCGTAGTCGCGTTCCTCAACATCAAAGGTGCCTTCAATTCAGTGGATCGATGTGCTCTCTGGGACTGTTTGCTCAGGAAAGATATATCCGAGGAATACGTAGACATTATCAGATCGCTTTATGTACACAGTTCGGGAAAAGTGAGGACTTATGGCAAACTGTCGCCACTCTTCACTATCTCCAGCAGTGAGACAGTGATGTCCGCTGCCACCTTTCTTGTTTAGCTGCACCATAGACCAATTCATGGAGACTGCGTTCACTGTACACAGTTTAGGTGTAGAGCTGATTCCAGGTGATGGACTTCTTGACTTGGAGTATACCGATGATATTGCCCTAATCTGTGACTGCTCACAAACGTGGCAAGTAGCACTGGACAGAGTAGCATTTGATTTCAGCCGTGTTTGGTGTTGTTTTGCTCTCTCCAATTGCATACCTTACCTCCAATCTCGGTATGGGCCACTCTCTGCACTAAATTTTGCTAGGGACCAGATGGAAGTCGTTCGGAAATCCAACTACCTGGGCAGCTGTATCCGCGCTTATGGAATTAAAGATGGGATCACAAATTGTACACCAAATGCTTGGGGTACTTTTGCCAATTTTCGCCACAAACGGCGAAGGCGCGATATCACTCTCATCCAGTAGGGTAGAATCTACAATGCAGCTGTTCGTTCGAACCTTATGGGCGATTGTGAACTTGTCTCATCAGATCAGTAAACGTAAAGAGGCTTGTGCGTTGGACCACCGGTGCCCTCGCAATCTAGCTAACATCTGGTGGGAACTTTGTGAGAGCAATAAACGTGTTCGACACGGAAATAGCCAATGAACTGCTTAGCGCCATTAATTCATGCACGAGTCTGATTACTGGGCCGTGTTACGCATGCTAGTACACCGACTCCCGCGAAGTTCGTTGTTTGCGCGACTGGGATCTGGATAGAAAAGAAGGTGAGACCAACCGAAGAGAAATGAAGAGGAATAAAGTTCCTCACTTAGGAGTTGGACCCGGTTGGAGTCTCTCAACGGCCTGGTGGGGGTCCGAAAAATGGTGCAAGATTGCACGCTGTACATCACCACCCAGACGATGCGACGTCGCATGGTGGAGAAACGCATGCAACTATTAGGTCAAGCTCGGTGAACCAACCAACACCAAGACAAGGAATACGTTTGGTTGGGTACAACTGTTAACATCGCGAAGAACCGACCCCAACAGCGCCTGTGTCGTGAGTTTTTACCCCGTTTCATCGCGCTTAACCAATTTTCCAACCACGATTTTGTTGTTAATGCAAAATATAAAAAGAGCATGATGATATCGCTTGTTTTGTGCTGCCTTGTTGCGTTTCCATTTTTACTGCCACCTGAGTAAATTATATTGCAACAAAATAGCTGGGGTGTATTTTACTCCAAGCAATGTGTAAAATGATGATGACTTCAGATCAGTTCAGCTATACAGCTTTTCTCGGGGCACTAAAGAACAGTGGACCAAATTACTGGAGTACGCGCTTTTCACTGCCCGCGTCAAAATCAGCCTTACGCCACATTTAACACAGCATCAGTATACATTTTAAATGGATAGTACGGTTAGAGAACGATAGTAAAGGCGCCAACGGTGCCGATTGTGAGCCATGAATTGTAAAGGCTCCAACCAAGCACAGTGTGGGTCCAGTGGACACCCAATCTAGAAGATGAGGCAGAACAACGGCCAAGTTTAGTCGTCAGTGACTTCATAGCCTAAGTTTAAGTCAATTACTACTCACCATAAGTCCAGTGCCATTAAACATCCGACAAAAAGCAATGCACGCCGAACTGAAGTTCTCGCGTCAAGAGCAAAATGTTGCCACAATAAAAACCTACAAAACCAACTTGTATTCAAAACCTTCTGGAAACAAGGCGTCTTCGTAAGCGGTGACCGGGCATGTGTAGTATCGCAGAGCCCGCAAAAATAAAAGCAAAATTGAGCATCGATCAAAACGTGTCATCCACAAAGCGTATAATCATCAACACTGAAATAAGGTTTGAAGCGCTACGCTCACTAGTCATTCCTAATTAGCGTGTTTTATACCCCCTCTCTACGTCCATCGGCCGGCAAGCGTTATTCACCCACTCCTGTCCTGCATACGAAGATGCTGAAGGTAGTTCGTGCTTGGCAGTACCAATTTTGCGCGAACCGTCTGGCCTGCATAAATGCGTTCAACTCGCGTGAACTGCGGCTGATAGGTTTGGGGGCAGATTTTCCCGAAACTTTCACAAATGATGTTACCTTCCCGCTAACAAAACGTCTATAGGCAAAATACCCAGCACGAAGAACAACTCACCATTATCACCCACAACCCGAGTATTCTCAATAATTGCCTCTTCCATCCATAGTTACCTGAACAAGCGGATAAATGGTCATTTCAAATGTTGTGAACAAGCGGTCTTAAACTATGCATGGAGTAAGAGGTTGTGTTTGGAGAGGCATGTTAAGCGGTAAGTGGAGGGGTGAAGAAACCCAGATATAAACGCCAGTAAGTTAGACTCCTCGCCGTCAATGAACATGTCCAGCTATAAGAACCGAGGAGTCGAGTGGCACCAACCGATGCCAAATTCGCATTAATTCCCTACATTTCTCCTGACGGAGTCATCAGGTAGTCTCACCTCTTCTTTCATCCAAATCCCGGTCGAACAGTAGCCCGTCATCGAAGAAGTGTGCTGGCTTGCATAGTCATGGCATAGTAAGCAAAGAATGGTGCGTAAAATAACGACGCCGAGTAGTGCATCAATTGCTACTTTCGCTCCGCAAACAAGGCGGCAAATGCACTCACTGATCGTACGGTGTTCTCGCCAGAGATGAGATAATCTTCGAAGACGTCAGCAGTACGCCATGGCATCGAAACAACGTTACGCAGCCATGCAACCACTCACAGTCGCACGTACGCTAGAAATACCGCGAGGTCCAAAAAAACCTAAAAGGATTCTAACAGGTGATCTCCGGATCAAAAGGAGTTGTGTAATATCTCTAGCCACCGACCGAAGGCACCGGTAACCAAGCATAACAAGCCTCTTTACGTTTGCTGATCTGATTAGACAAGTTCACAATCGCCCATAAGGTTCGAACGGACAGCTGCATTGTAGATTCTACCCTACTGGATGAGAGTGATATCGCGCCTTCGCCATTTGTGGCGAAAATTGGCATAAGTACCCCAAGCATTTGGTGTACAATTTGTGATCTCATCTTTAATTCCACAAGCGCGGATACAGCTGCCCAGGTAGTTGGATTTCCGAACGACTTCCATCTGGTCCCTAGCAAAATTTAGTGCAGAGAGTGGCCCATACTGAGATTGGAGGTAAGGTATGCAATTGGAGAGAGCAAAACAACACCAAACACGGCTGAAATCAAATGCTACTCTGTCCAGTGCTACTTGCCACGTTTGTGAGCAGTCACAGATTAGGGCATTATCGTCGGCATACTACAAGTCAAGAGGTTCATCACCTGGAATCAGCTCTACACCGAAACTGTGTACAGTGAACGCAGTCTCCATGAATTGGTCTATGGTGCAGGTAAACAGGAAAGGTGGCAGCGGACATCACTGTCTCACCACTGGAGATAGTGAAGAGTGGCGACAGTTTGCCATAAGTCCTCACTTTTCCCGAACTGTGCACATAAAGCGATCTGATAATGTCTACGTATTCCTCGGATATATCTTTCCTGAGCAAACAGTCCCAGAGAGCACATCGACCCACTGAATTGAAGGCACCTTTGATGTTGAGGCACGCGACTACGGTGGGTCGCCAATGTAAGTGGTGATGCTTCAACAATGGATGTAAAGTGATGTGTCCAACACGGCGTCGATTTCGTTGAACCGTGGCTTGTTCTTCACTAATGTGGCCTTCGCGGGCGCTAACCAATCTGTGAAGAAGGATACGCAAGTAACTTGGAGGAGTTGGCGATCAAAGTAGTACTTCCATGACTGTCGCATTCCGAATGTGAGGTTCTTGAAACCTGGGACAACAGCGGGGGCAGGTCCTGTCAGTTAGGGCAGCTTCTTGCGCACAGCTCCACGGTTCTGCCGGTGAGCAGAGGGATAGTTTCTGCCTTGTAACTCGGTCACCGTGGAAAATGAGTAGTCCCGGCAAGTAACTGATTAGCGAATAGCATGATGATGTTGACTTTGTATGTTCAGGATCACGCGCTAGTCATAAGGGTGAGCGTGTCAGTATTTTCCGTTCTTCATCAGAGGATTTTAACTTAGCAAAGCATATGAAAAGCACTGGTGTTTGCATCAGTTAAGTATACCATCTCTTTGATAAGTTCAAAAAGTTGCTTGCTCTATATCCGTCACCTACTGCGTCATTGGTATTCTATCGATTATGCAATTCGATTGGGTACAGTTGCATTGTAGAGTGAGTAACTACTGACTTGGTGCCATGCATTAGCTGTAGTACACCTGTCTAAGACGCAAGATTCACATCTAACTTATCTCTTATTGGGCTTGTCTAGCTCGATTGTGTCACGATTACTCTGCGTGTTGTCCACTACTCTTTCGTTCTCTTTGTGACTTATGTCACCTTTGCTACCTTCTCAAGTTAATTATAGTTGGGTGATATGTCCAGACTAACACTTAAACTAAACTTTCCTAATCTGGATAAGAATTGATCCATAGTAGTTGATTTGCTCAGTTCTAATACTTTGCTGCATATTCCATCCATGTCAAATATTGCGTGTTCATTTTCCTTCAAATGCTGTGTTGGATATTGGATGTCCATCATCATCATCATACACGTTAGCTAGAGGTGGGGAACACCTCAGCTACTGTGCCGCAATACATAGAAAAAAGGGAGAATAAAAAGCAACTGGTGCAAGCTGGCTGAGCTACCGGTAACGGATGGGCATCGTTCCGGTAAGCTACCAGCAGGCTGCTGTGCACCAAAAAATTACTATGCAAAATTATATAAGGCTAAATAATGAGATCGTGGTTGGAGGGGGGGGCTAAGTGAGATGGGGTGGGACAAAGAAACTCACAGCACGAACGCCACTGAGGTCGGCTCCTAGCCATATCAGCAAGTGTGTCCAACCAAACGTGTTCATCGTCTTTCGGACCCCAACCAGGGAGCCGAGATGCTCCAACCGAGGCCCGCTCAGAAGTGAGGGCCTTCATTCCTCTGGACCAAGTAATCGCTTGGCCACCCCTCCTCTTCTTCCATCCACACTCCCGACGCGCAAACAACACACGTCGCGGAAGTCGGTGGGCTGGCATGCGTAACACGTGGCCGAGCCATCGGAGCCTGATGCGTGAAATAACGGTGCTGAGCGGTTCATATCCTTTTCCTGTGCCATAAACAAGGCGTCGAACACGCTCGTTGCTCACGCGGTGTTCCCACCAAATGTGAGCTAAATTACGAAGGCACCGGTGGTCGAACGTAACTAGCCTCTTCAGGTCCGCTGCTTTAAGCGGGCAAGTTTCACAACCGTACAGTAGGGTCGAACGTACCGCTGCATTGTACACTCTACCCTTCAGGGTGAGAGTGATGTCGCGCCGTATTTGATGTCCCCGGAGTGGCTGCGCTTGATGTGAATGTTGACAAGGTGCCTACCTATCTAATACCCACCACCTCGTCTATACTGGCTCCAAGAAGTAGTTGGTCGTTGCTGCAGGGGACGGGGTGCACGGTCTTCGTGCGTGCTAGGCTCGAAGAGTGGTTCCATGCAACCAGTGTAGAGCGGATCACGGTCCAGCCACTGCCTTGTGTACGTCTGGTACGCATGATTTCCAAAGTAAGCAGGAATGCTTCTGTTCTGCGCACTGAAGGAGTGAGGGCCCGGCTCTGTTGATGAAACGTGGCTCCCATCCACGTGCCCCCAGGTCTTATTCCTTCGGGTTTACACCGGATATGGGGTGTCATCATCATCATCATCAACAGCAGTACATCAGCCATTTGAACTGATGCTTCGCTGCCATACAACCATGAGGACCTGTGAAATAAAGAATATGAAGAGGGAGAGAAGGGGGACTTACCTGAAAACCTTAATGCCCTAAGAGAACATTTAGGGTCAAGACGCCTACACCTTGTGTTAACAACATACCATCACAAACAGCTAGCTATCGTGCAAAGATAAGGCGGCATCGGCGAGACAGTTTCCTTGCGGCTTTCACTGCCACGCGTCATAATCAGCCATTACCCCGCAGATAACTCAGCACCAAACACACTTTAAACAGGCAATCCAATTATGAGACAGCAGCAGACGCGCCACTGGTGTCTACTGCGAGCCGTCCTGTAAAGTCTCGAGCCAAGCACAAGGCGAGTCACGTGGACTCCAGCCCGGAAGGCGAGACGGACCAGCGGCACCCAGTTTGGTCGTCAGTGACTTCATTTCCCGCTGCTAAGTCAACTTCTGTCCACCTCGAGCCTTGCGCCACCCTACACCTGGCAGACTAAACAAGGTCCTCCTAGGTAAGCGGTGAACAGGTATACGCAGCACGTGCCCGAGCCAACGCAATTTATTCAGTACTATCTGTTGCTCTATGGAGCTAGCATGATTATCACCACCTAGTACGCGCCTACGCACATCATCGTTGCGGACACGCTGGTGCCATCCGACATCAGCAATGCTTCGCAAACAACGATGATCAAAGACTTGAAGGCGCCTCAGATCTTCAGACCGAAGGGGGCAAGTCTCACTACCATAGAGCAGAACGGCCCTCACTGTGGCCTTGTATACACGGCCTTTCAGACGGAGGGAAACTCCCTTCTGTCGCCAAAGATGCCGCAGGTTCAAGAAGGTAGCTCTGGCTTTTGCAATGCATGAGCTGACGTCAGTTTCTATGCGCCCATCATTGCTGATGCAGCTGCCAAGATAAGTGAAATGATCAACCACCTCGAGTTCCTCGTTAGCAAGCGTCAAGGGGTCATCAAATGGCTGGTGGTCCGGCAGCAACACTTTGCACTTTGAAGGTGCGAAGTGCATACCAAATAATGAGACCACTCTAGACAGGCTATTCAGGGTTGATTGGGTCGCCCCAACATCGTCGAAAAGCAAGACGATATCGTCCGTTTAATCTAGATCAACTAACCTTTCACCGGGCAGCACTTCAACGCCTACATCGTGAGATTCCGCAAGGGAACACTCCATGATAGAATTCACGACAAAATTGAACAAAAATGGGGAAATCGGACAACCCTGACGAACGCCACTTGTGGTCGGAAAGCTATCCGATAGGACACCGTAGACCCTGACGCGGCCTGTAGTGTTCGAGCATAGAGCACATAGCATGTTCACATATTTCGTGGGAACACCTTTCCGCGCAAGTATTTCGAACAGAATCGATCGATCGACTGAATCGAACGCACTATTGAAATCGAGGAACACAGCTATTGTCGATCTGCGGTATGCGTGGCGCTGCTCTAGCACCTGCCGCAAAGTAACTATATGGTCTATACAGCCACGTCCTGGACGGAAACCAGCCTGCTCTTCCCTAATCCGAGATTCCCGTTCCGCAGTGAGGCGATGAACGATAATCGAGGCCAACAACTTTGTCACAACTGGCGTTAGGCTAATACCCCTGTGGTTAGAACAGTCTGTGCGACTGCCCTTCTTGTATATTGCCACTATAAGCGATTCGCTCCAATTAGCCGGGACACTTTCTTCCAGATGCATTCGAATAAGGTCAGTGCTTTGCAGAGGACCTCACCTCCATCCTTAAATAGTGCAGGTGGGAGGGAATCCGGGCCACCGGCACGAAAACGATTAAGGGCTGTGATCGCGTTTCGGACCTCGGCCTCCGACGGAGGCTCTAAACTAACCGTCCATGACTCGTCCTGCATCACCTGAGTAGGAAGAGGTCCGGGAGCAGGAGGCCAGCTGAACTGGTCTTGAAAGTGTTCCGCCCAACGAGCCATACGGCGCTCCTTATTGTGTAACAGCCCACACGCACTGTCTCTGATTGTCTCACTGACGCCTGGTTTTCTGGGACCAGTGGTGCGGATTAGCTGGAAGAGCTTGCGGTAATTGCCTACTGCTCCTGCCTCCTCCATTTCTTGAGCCCTACTGGTCCACCAGGCTTCTTTGTCAGCACGTAGGCTCTGCTTTAGTTCACGCCTAATAGCCCGTCTGGTCACATTGTGCTCAGAGCCAGCCGGGAGATGTCTTCTAGATTCCAACAGGTTCACCGACCTCTCGGATATCCAGTGACTGGTGCGGTGACGATTGATAGTGCCACAAGCAGATGCCCCTGCGTCGTGCATGGCGGCCGAGATACTATTCTACTGAAGCTCAGTGTCATTAGGACAAGACAGCGGAAGTTCGGTATACAGTGCTTCTTGATAGGCATGCGTGACCGAGGACTGAGACAATTTCTCCGTTGCCAATCGTAGGGGACACTTGGTGCGCCTTCCGGTAAAGTTCATGGAGAAACGACAGCGTACCAAGGCATGATCAGAGTCGACACAGGTACTCCAGTACGAGCGGCAATCCAGGATGGAACCACGCCACCTGTAACTTATGGCTATGTGGTCAATTTGGGTCCATCGCTCGCCAGCTACAGAAGGACGCCAAGTAGCACTTCGGCGCCCACTGTGTCTAAAAGCAGTGCTACTAAGAAACAACTGGTGCTCCGCACACAGTTGCAGCAGACGCTCACCGTTGTCAGTCCGTTCGGAGTTAAGCCCACAATTACCATCCAGCTGAGCTTCTGAAGAGCTCAGATGCCCTACTTGTGCGTTCATATCCCCTGCAAGTACTATAATGTCTGAACTTGTAGCACTGCGTGGTAGCGCGTTCAGTTCGTGATAGAATGTGTCCTTGACAGCATTAGAACTACAGTCGGTGAGAGCATAAGCGGAAATCACAAACAAACAGCGTTTTTTACTACTTCGTGAATCAACCTTAGCTGATGTCGTCAAACGGGCTGCACATAAACGGTTGTTCACCGGAATCCAATCAACCAACGATGACTCAGCCTTGGAGCTTAGAATGATACCTACACCAGCTTGACCCGTGAGTGCTGCATCGGCGTCTCCGGATGCGTGCAACCAATAACGAGAGGATAAGCCGGGTGCAGTTAATTCAATAACCCGTTAGGGTCATTGATCCTAGTTTCGGACACACAACACACATCAATACCCAGTGTGTCCAAGGTGCGTGCGAGTGCAGTCTGTTGACCTGTTTGTCTTAGAGTGCGAACGCTGAATGTCGCCATGGAAACGAGATAGCATGGCCTTATAAGGGACTTTTGCCGATAGGCGTCCGATAGGTGTGGTGGGATGGTGGCTGCAGATGGTTCTACCCCAGTGGCACTTCGGTTGCTGTCAATTAAGCTGGGAATTATAGAAGGAAGGTTAGTAATGGGGGTCGGGATGGGAGTAAGAGAAAAAGGTGGAAAAGAAAGAAGGGAGGCGCCAGCAGCAGCATGTTTTCGCTTATCCGCTCTGCTGTATGCAGCAGATAAGGCGACCCTTGATAATCTGCGCGACGGCCGATGCAGGATGAAGTTTACGTTTGAAGAAAATGTCATGGCTGTATGTGGGCTGAGACACTGACAGGGCGCCCAGACCTAGACAGGAGGACGATTAGGGTCCTCATCCAAAGCCTTTGGCTCAAAAGCCTGTCCGCAAGGCAGCTGGGAGGTGGCAGTGATTTAGTTTTACAGAAATGGACGCCATCCCATTTCAACCCCCCAACCTGGAGGACCATGAGAGTGAGTTTGTCTGACCTCTCACCATTGACCAACCTGGTAGGAGTAGCTCTCAAGATGCCCGGAGGCATCACCCAGTATAGCTCAATGGGTCAATGAGGTACGCAAACCGTCGCACCACGTTAAGGTCCAGTCTCGTTGCGACGGGGTGTGTGGGTAGAACTGTAGGTGGTGCAGCGCAAGCCATCCATGGTCCCTCTGTACGCGCAGGCGTACTGTGGTTGTCCTATGGAGGCCGTAGTGACAGGCAAATCTGGACACGGATGCCGCCAGTCCATACATATTCCCGGTAACCGCTAACCGAGGAAGGTTTTATTTTGCTTGCCAGATGTACGGTGGCACATAGCTCAAAGTGGGTAAAAGTCAACTTGGCAAAGGGAAATGAAGTCACTGACGATCAAACAGGGTACTGTTGGCCCGTCTGGCTTTTCAGGCTGGAGTCCATGCGACCCGAATGTGCTTGGCACATGGTGGCGTTACAGAACACGACTCGCCGCCGGCATTAATGGCGTGTCTTCAGACGCTGTCCGCCGTTTAAAGTGTGTTTTGTGCTGTTATCTACTGGGTATTTGCTGATTATGACACGGGCTGCCTTCGTAGCTTAGCTTATATCTAGTGGGAGCACTGCGTGGGCAATGAGCGTGTTGGGCGTCGTGTATTTGGTTCTGGAAGAGCAAGTGAATTGATCAGCATCGTTATTTCACGCATCAGGCTTCGACGGCTTGGTTCCATGTTGCGCAGGCTAGCCCACCGACTCCCACAACATGCGTTTGCGCAGCGGGGGTGTGATTAGAAGAGAAGGCCAAGCAATGATTTGGTCAAAAGGAATGAAGTCACTCACTTCGAAGTCAGTGTCGGTTGGTGTGTCGCGACTGCCTGGATAAGGTCCGAAGGGCGATGAACAAGTCTGGTTGGATACATTACTTGACATGGCGAGGAAACGATCTTAGTGGCGTATGTGGTGAGTTTCATTGCCCCTCCCCACCCTGTTTATCTTCCTCTCCAGTCATGATTATGCACTTGACGCATAATATGTTAATAAGCAGTGTGTTGCCTGTTTTTTTGCATTCGATAATGTTTAGTATTTTAGTGGTTCATTGTGCCTTACCTTGATGTATAGCGGCACAACAGCTGAAGTGTTTCTCGCACCCTCAGCCAATGTGTAATGATGGTTATGATGATTATGACGTGGGGCAGTGAATGCCGGAAGGAAGCTGTCTCGCCGATGCCATATCATCCCTGCATGATAGCTAACTGTCTGTGATGGTATGTGGTCGACAAAGTCTAGGCGCCTTGATCATGTAGGTTTGCTCAAGGCATTGAGGTTTCACGGTAGGCGCTCTTCATTTCCCACATATTTTCTTCATTTCGTAGGTCGTGATCGTACGACAGAGAAGAACCAGTTTAAATGGATAATGTATTACTGTTCTTGGTGACGATGCTTCAGGGCGTTCGCATAAGTGATCATAACGGCTCTGATTGCGTTACGCAAAGCTGTTTCATGACCGATTCCAGTAAGACTAACGCGACCAGCTAGTCATTTTATGATCGGCCATTTTGCCATCAGCTGGAAGAGCGCATCGGCATGCCTGAACTCTGCTCTGGCACGTGGATTGTGCTAAAATTATATCCAAGTAACAGTGTCGTCCAGTTTCCGACGATATGTTCCGTATAAAGGTACGCCCTTCACTGCACCGATAATGGCGAATAACAGTCTATGATCAGTCTTGAATACGAGTTCCCGACCACGCAACATGCGCTTAAGCTTTAGACGGCAAAAGTTAAGGCTGATTCCTCTTTCTCCATTTGTTAGTAGTCTTTAAAACTTCCTTAAGGCAGGTAATCCGTTGGCCACCGGTACCATAATACTAGGAGGGGCGTTCAGAAAGGAACCGAACTTTTGAAATAGCGCGGTAACCAGAAGAGGGAACGCGCTGCGGCTACTGAACACATGTGGAGGTTTGTTTAGACAACAAACTGTCAGTTGCCGCATTTCGCTCTGACGATTGGATGGGAAACTAGAGCCGATGAAGTGAGCACGTGCACAAGCTGTTCGTCGGATTAGTGCCAAAGAGACAATGAGAGGGCTTAAAGAATAACGTGCGCGTGTGTGTGAAATTTTGCTACAAACTTGGCAAAACTTTTAGACATTTCAACTGCTTAGTCAAACATACGGGGAGGACTGTATGAGTCCCAGACAGTGCTAGAAGGGGTGTAAGTGTATTGTACACAGTATAATGTCGGTCGGTGACGATCCCAAGCCTGGACGAGCTTTTACGTCAACAGACGTTGACCATGGCGACAGCTTGTGCTGTGATCCGTGGAAATCGTCGTTTAACTGTTCGAGAGGTTGTTGACGAAGTGGGCATCAGCGTAGGATCACATTATCAGATTCTAGCGAGTGTGAAGGATACTGTGCGCAGAAAGAGGCCTGAACTGTGGAAAAACCAGACTTTCATGTTGCATTCTGACTATGCGCCAACTCACGCATCGTTTCTTATCCGCAGCTAACCAACAAAACATCACACCCCCGTTGTGCTTCATGCACTGTAATCTCCGGACCTAGCTCCTGCAGGTTTTCCTGTTTTCCAAACTTAGAACCACGTTGAGAGGACATCGGTTCCAAACCATAGAGTAGATTCAGGAGAATGCGAAAAGAAACCCGCGCACCAGCCCAGATATTGCATTCCAAGAGGCTTTCCAAAAATAGAAGCGCCGTTGGGAGCAGCTTATTGCCAGTAGAGGAGACAAATTTGAGGGGAAAAGTGCCAAAAATGTTGGGCAATGAACAATAAAGATATATCAAAAGTTCGGTTTCTTTTTGTACACCGCTCGTAGAATCCCACCACTGACAAGGAAACGCTGCAAGATTACTAGAGGCCTCTGCAGAGACATAATGTAGACTACAGTGGAGTAGTGGGCGACAGTGAAGTCCATGGCCAAGACCGCACGACGGCGTTGTACTTTTAGCCACCATGTCGCCTGCCTAACGGTAACTTATCGTGCGCGGTCAAGGTCCAACTTAATTGCGATAGCTTCCGTATATTATCGTATAGCGTTGAGCAAAGTGTCTAAACAAACGGCAGGTAACTCGTCACTGCCTCTTAGAAACGATAAACGAGAGATAGTAAGGAACAGACACTGTATTCCGCATTGAATTTCAGGCTCGGTCAAGGTGGCCAAGTGAGCAATCACGACAAAGCCGACCATCTGGGCTTTGATTAGAAGTGAGTTACTCTAAACAAAGACCGGTAGGTCTGAGAATGGATCAGTATTCACGCATGCACTAACTGCTTCACTCGCCGCAACCTCTTCAAGCGGTGCAGCAGATAAAACGGAAAAGTGCTAGGTCAGTTCCACTAGCAATCATTATCTTCGTTGCACAAAACTTGCATCCCCGAATGTACCCGATTAGCAAAATCAAGGACTTTGGTCACGCTGCTGTGAACCACCCGTATCCAGTACTCAGGTTGTGCGGTTTACTTCAGTTCATAAGTATGGTATTCCGCGCTAGCCGTTGAACCAAAACGGCTGTATGGAAGAACTGGTTCAGTGGCTGGCTACATTTCACCGTACATGAAGCTCGTAAGACTGACCCAACCGATGTACAATCGTGTCATGTAGGTTTAATTAATGGCTATCATTGACAACCATTCTAGTAGAGCTTTTAGGAAAGTCAAGAGCTGGTCTGGTTCCAGTGAGGACCCTGCTGTAATACGAGTGAATGGTTGTTAAGCTATCTCACTATGCGACATGCTACCGATTGGCATTGGGCAAATCGATTACAGGACCCAGCATCGGTTGTTTTTCGCAGTTTACAGGTAATGAGTAAAGTCAATACATGTCATGGCGGTGGAAGAATTTCAGTCTTAGACCATCGCTGATGACATGTTAGTCAAATTTATACCACAGTATAATGAGGTTCTCACATATTTAGGAGGCTAAAAACAACTAATAAGACCGGTGCAATAAAAAGCCAGCAAGCTAAGTACAAATGAGTGGGTAAAGCAAGTAGTTACGTTTTCCATTGAGACAATTTATGGAAGACGGGAGAAGATACTCCCTAGCGGAATGCTGGGGAGTACAAAAAATATTTTCGGGTACGGGAATAGGGAGATTAAAGCACGAAGAAATGCACTGGAGTTAATAGCATCGATTTATGCTTTTATTTACTGTGAGGTCTAGCAAATGAGTTCACTAATGAATGAGCATCTAGATTGACCTAACTATCTAAGCCAAATGAGGAAACCAAGAGGACAAAAGGAGATATGCATGTAGAATTGGGACAGCTATTTCACTCAAGAGTTGTGTGGAGGACCGCCAGAAATAACCGGTAGTATAATAATTGAAATGAGTCGTGTAGCTGTTCGAGATAACAAGCCCTCAAAGCTATGATCAGAAAGCATGAGCATACTGCATTTTTTTCTCGATATACATCTTAGCAATCGCATTTAGTGGTAAATAATAATACAGCGAAGTACATAACGAATGAATCAAAAGTACTTGACCATCAGTGTTACATTTGTCTAGGTAAACGTAACGGTAGGTAAACGTACGCAATATTCTGACCCAGCACAGCAGGGTCTGAAGTGGTTGTACTGGCTGGATGGCTGCCTAATTCGCCTGTGATGCAGTTGTTTTATAAGGTTCAAGGAAATTAGATGATACCAGTTTGCATCCACCTGCATGCAGTTGTTCGGCCAACACCACACAAGTGTGCCTCACTTCGACCTCGAGTCACACCTGACCACACGTGTTGCTACCGGTTGGAATACGTTCCCATAGCTAGCATAAAATACTGCTGCTGCTGCTGCAGATGTGTTATATACATGCGTCTCAGACTGTCTAGCCGAACCACTAAGCGCTCACATTACCTGACAGCATAAAAGGACAAAACAAGCTTTCGCTTAACAAGCATCTTTCGTGTTCAGGTAAGCGAACAGAGAGCACATCACCACGACTTGATGGTAGATACTAGTTTATAAAGGAGAAGTGGAGTAGAAGCAAAACAACCACGACATTTTAACGAAGTTGCACAAGCTATTAGCAAGTGGTTAGAGGCTGCCATGACTAAAGGGAATTCGGGGAACAGGGCAAACTAATTTCTGTCCAAGCGTTGTTTGAAGCCTAAAATACTAGTAATACAGAGGATGCGGAGAAAGCACAAGTTGCATCGCATCTTTCAGCACGTGTATCGTGTGGATAACGGGTGTCCTATCCCCACGCAGCCTCATCGTCAAGTTGAGATTATGATACCGAATGATCCATTAACTGCATCAGAGGTCTTTGCTATCTTGGCAAGCTTGAATCCCTACAAATCCGTTGGACCTGAAAATATGCACCCTGTCAATGTCAAGCCGCTCGTTAAAATATTCCAGTTTTGGATCTGTTCAACATGGCACTTCGGTAAAGTAGGCTGACAACACTGCTTGGAGACAGCCGTTGCAGCAATATAAAAACGGGGCTCAAAATCAGTCTCCGTCAACTATAGGACAGATAGCCTCACCAGTTTTCTGCCTAAATGCCCGGAAAAGCTTACCAGGAAATGGATATGTACGCACTTAGTCGCCATAATTTGACAGGGTCGAAGCAGCAAGGATACGCCAAGAAATGTCACCCCACCCTAATCTGCTGTTTTTTGAATGATGGGATTCGAGGGGAAGTTTGCTACCTAGACTTTAGCGGGCTTTCGACTCCGTTAACCATCGTTTCTTATTGGAAGAGTCAACATCGTTTGGGCTAGATTCCCATTTATTGTAATGGATAGCAGAATTTCTTTGCAGCAGAACCTTCTATGTTAGAGTTGATGACCTCAACTTAAGCATAGGCACCGCTCAAGGTGGCGTTGCCCAGGGTTCTGTTCTAGGCCCGCTATTGTTCCTTGTGTATCTAAATGACCTGGTTACACTCCTTGAAAACTCTTGCTATATATTTGCGGATGATGTAAAACACGTAAACAAAAGCAACCGCAACTCACTATCGAAAGAACTTTGCATTGTGTCGGGGTGGTTGTTCTCGTGAGACTGGCCTTTCAATGTCTAAAAATGCGACCCGAGAGCTTAGGGGAAGTGACCCGGTGACTTAGGGTTAGCAGTCACGACTAACAACCCAGTGGTCCCGGGTTCAAGGCCTGCTATCTCAATCTGATGAGATGAAATAATTAAATGACAATTTACCGGCACGTAGCCTAGAGGTAACGAACTTGTCTTATAATTTTGGGGAGTAGGTTCGAGCCTGCGTAGGGGTATGGCGACCCAGACCGTATCTCGGGCCCACGTGCGGCCAGCGGTAGTAGCGCGGTAGCGAAGCGTCGGTACTGCATACCAGCGCCCCGCCAACGCCTTTCTTCGAGTTTGGCCAAAAATGTCGACAATCATCCTCCAGCGTCAAAGAGGTTCCAGTACAAACTACTAGCGGTACCTGGACGTTGGGTTGCGTTGATGAAGCGAATGACCTGGGTAGCACTGTAAAGAACAAATTTGTACCATCAGCACAGTGTCAGCACGCAGCCAGCAAGCCGCGGCAAGAGCTATTCCTTCTTAGGAGAGCGTTCTGCAACTTTAAACCAGACCTTTTCTTTCCCTTATATAAGCCGGTGTTACGCTTTCACTTAGAGCACTGTGTGCAGGCTTGGGCACCGTATCTCAGAAAGGACATTAACTGCGTAGAATAGGTCCAACAATTAGTAAAGGCTGATTGACGACCAGCATCGGAAGTCATACGATGAACACCCTACGTGCCTAGGGTTAATTTCCATGAACCGGCGCAAATTGAGAGGTTATTTGATAGAAATGTTCAAAATCATAGAAGACCTCAGTGGTATCAGGCCCATTAACTTGTGTTAACCAAGTACCTTCGACCACCTGCGAGTGCATGGACTTAAACGTAACTATCAAGTGTCCAGGCGAGAAATTAGGGCCAAAGTACTTGCGACGCGCATAGTTCGGGGTTGGAACAAGGTACTTTCAACCTTGTTTAAAAGTGTCACTGTAGAAGTTTTCATAATACTTAAAATAATTGTTGGTTGAATCTTTTCCCGGAATAATTGTAAGTTTATTGATAACAGTTAGACCTCGTAGTCTGTGACCCAAGAAAGTATACAGCTTGCCTTTGTTCTTGCAGCACCTCTTTCGCAGAAGCAAGAGAAGCAATGCAAACGTCAAGTATCGGATGCCCTGGTTTCTTGCCAGTACGAGAAACAGGACAGGGGCATGAACATAAGCTAAGCATCAGAGAACCAGGCTAGAAATGAGAGTCAAGTCCTTTTCGAATCGTGTGGAAACCTTTAAGAAAGGTTTAGATACGTAAGTGCTGGTTAGATCTTTTCCCAAAGTTATTGTAAGTTTATTGATAACTGTCAGACATCGTAGTCGATGACGCAAAAAAGACTGGTCGCTGTTGATCCTGCTTCACTACCTTTGCAAAAGCGAGGGAAGCAACCCAAACGTCGAAGTATCTGAGGATCTGGTTTGCTTGCCAGTACGAAAAAACATGATGCGCGTTTGGCGGAGGACCTATTTCGTCCTTGGAAGCTGACTTGGCCTGACCTTTTAGTTACCACGATATGCCGTATGTATGTATGCATTCACAACAGTCTAGCAACTAGATATGGAGCCAACAAAAACCACGGTTAGTGGATTAGGGGAAGTCATTGCGTCGTAATCATCGTGGCATAGTAGTTGAAGGTGAGCAACACACTTCAGCTAATATGCCGCTGGAAGTAAGGAAGATATTGACAAAAAGTAGAACAAACAACGGTAGTTTGTTTTTCATACGCCGATTCTGCCCTTTTTGTCATTTTCAATGTTTGAAGTATTAAACGTGTGAATCAATACAATTCTGTACACAAATCTTCCACTGATCCCGGTTGCGGGCCACATCTTCAAGAGTGTTAAGCCATTGGCACTCCTCATTTTTGGGTCCCCATCCTGGAAGACGTACGGATCCAACAGCGGCTAGACGTGATGTCAGCGATTTCATGTGCTGTCGCCAAGTGGATGACTGACCACCACACGGTCGCCTCCAGCCAGGTCGTTCAAGAACGAATAGAGCGCGACGCGATAGACGCTCCGGTGCCATGTGTAGGACGTGACCGAGCCATCACAACTAGTGCAGCAAAACCAGCTTGTTCAAGGGAATACTCGCATTCCCCAAGATGCGACGTCGAACGTCATTACTGTTAATTTGATGTTGCCACTAAACATGAGCAATCCTCCTTAAGCAACCCTTATCGAAGGCAGAAAGACGACGCGTGCTTTCCACACGAATCGGCCAGGACTCGCTCTCATACAACAACACTGAGCGAACAGATGCGCTGCAAACGCGGCCCTTTAGCGAGAATTGGACGTGGCGACGACGACACAAGTGCCTCATATTGGCAAATGCTAATTATGTTTTAGCGATGCCTCTTTGCTGATAGTGCCATCAGCAGAAACACAGCTCCCAAGGCAGACGAAACTACCTACCTGTTCAAGTTGTGCACCTTCGAGAGTGAGCACGGGAGCAGGTGAAAGCCAATCCTTGAGCAGTACTTTACATTTGGATGGGGCGAAGCTCATGCCATACTTAGATGTTTCAACCGGCAAACGATCCAGAATGAGTTGCATACCTTGTGGATCGCCACCAAGTAAGGCGATATAGTCAGCATAATTTGTCGGTCGCGCGCTCGCCCGGTAGAATCTCTAAGCCAAAATGTTGGAAACCTTCTGGAACACACTACAGAACGTCTTCGATTGCGAACTTGAAGAGGAATGGAGAGATAGGGCAGCCCTGTCGCACACCGATACTGACAGCGAATTGCGTGGAAAGCTTATCATAGACCCTCACTCTGTCGGATGTATGAAGATGAAGTGCCCGTAAGATGGTGGTATATTTATGGCACCCCGTTCTTTAGCAAGCAACTCCATAAAGCAGGTCGATCAACGAAGTAAAAAGCGACACATATGTCTAGGAATTCAATGATAGTGGGCCTGTGATAAATGTGGCGATGTTCAAAGAATTGGTGGAACCTAAATATTTGATAAACGCATCTGCGGCCGGGACGGAGACTAGCTTTTTCTTCGCGGTAGGATGATTCTCATATTGTGGATAGTCTACAGAGCAGAGTGGATGCCAATAGCCAGGAGGTAACCCAAATAAACAAAACCATGGACTACACTACAACGGTATGCTGTGGTACTGTAATGTATGAAAAACTGGTCGAAATTGCCCAAAGAGTATCCTTACAGATTCATAAGTTAAGTAAGCTTAATTGAAAGAACATTACCAAATCACAGACATTATCATAACAAAGCGAAAATACTAACGCCGTTTATATCTTTCACAAAATAACTACCACTGGATCCCTGATAAATCCGCTCCGGATAAACACCGTGTTCAATAGCGTGTACGGCTTTTTTAACTACTAGCGTGAATTCCGGGTCTTCGGGGTAAATATTTACAATGGGGAGGAATGGAGAATGGTCGGACTCCAAGCCCAGTAGCGGTGTATTCTCTTCGTGTGATTCGCTGGCCATTAAGATAATTCCGGTTGTGGATGCAGTACTGTTCTCATTCTTTATTTCCGAATGCTCATGTAAGACGCAGTGATCGAGATTAACCGACAAAAGCATATGAAGCTATCATCACTCATTAACAAAGAACACAATATTGAAGGGCACATTCAAGGTCAGGTAGGTCAGATCTGGTCAGTTTCCAAGGCCGAAAATAGCTTTCCAACTAAGGTCCCCTAGTACCTCGACTTCTGAGTTGTCTTCTTTGCGTTATACACTACTATTTATGGTGTGGAACTGTTTAGGTAGGTCAAGTAGGTAGGTCAGGTTCCCAGAAACACATAGTCTTCCTGTAGTGAGCGTCCTTCTTTCTGTACGGGCAAGCAACCAAAAGCTCCAGGTACTACAGCGTCCAACTTCGTATCTTGCTGCTACAGAGAAAATAAAACAAAAATATACAATCCTGTGCCTTCGTCATACATGAGTCCTTAACAAAGTGCTACAATAAGTTTACAATATTTCTGGAAAATGATCTAACCACAAGCTGTCTAGATCAATCCTGAGGGCGTCAACCGTTGTACAGTCCATCAACGAAGGAGGAATCTTGTTCCAACTGTGGATAACGCCGTTCGTAGTTCTATCCTGATATCTAGCCGGGAACTCCGATATTTGAGCTTGGGATGTTGGCCTCTCAACGGATCTGATGTAGCTGGCTCTAACAAGCCAGTCAGCCAGATAAAACTGAGTCCGTTCACGATCCAAAACAGCTCTGTTTCCTCTCATTCTACGCTATTCCATAGAAAACACTTCCAAGCGTTTCAGACATTCCTCATGCGGCTTTTCGCGCTAACCCTCAAGCATGTTAGTAGCCAGATTCTCCACGTTTTCTACACAATTCACATCCATCTGGCGATACGGCGCCCACACTTAGATGCAGTATTCTAACTGTAGTCGTACGACTACTTTATATCATGGGAAGATCCAGTGTTACGTAAGGTCCTCCTGAGGCGGAGAATTTGATGCTGCGCCTTGATGGCAACATGCTGAAATTGTGCTAGGAGTTGGAAGCTATGTAAAACGATGACACCTAGACCTTGTGTTTTTTCAACAGGCTGCAATGTCTAGGGTACAGTTGGAATCTGCACTATAATCCCATCATTGCTGGAGGTTAGCAGCTGACAGATAAGGAATTTAAGGGGCAAATCCCATACGCTAGACCATTCGTCTATGGTGCATAGACCTCTAGACAGCTTAACCCTATTACCCTTAATAACCAGTTTCAACTTCTTGGCAAAGATGTGCTTGGTTTCAGCAAGAAGGAGCGCCGTCATTTAGGAATATGGGGAATATGGTGGACACAAAACAACCCTGGGGAATGCCACCGTGAGCGGTGCCTATACTTTAACTTGCGTCAACGACCCTAACGTGAAGTTGCTACCTACAAGAAAAGCTGCTTTCCAAGTCAACAGTTCCGGATGGATCCCAGACCAGACCGGCTTCATCAGTAGGAACCGATGGTCTGCCGAATCATAGGCCTTCCTACAATCAAGATAGCAAAGCTCTACCGCAAGCTCCGGTGGCGGGGAATTCTTCTACCGCTCGAATTTTATATAGCCCGCGGTAGGTCTGGAGATGGCGGGTATGTAAAAGTGTACCTTTTGTCCACCAGCGGTTTTAGGGTAAAAGAGAAATCTACGGGAGCTTTGATGCTGTAAATGACAATCTTTCCCCCTACAAACCCTAAGTACCCGAAGATGCGCGGTACCGCTTGATACTTAAAAAGATACCTACTCCATATGGACCTACAAATTTAATCGGGGCTACATAGAGAATACACTCTATAGATAGGAAATTGCCAAGGCAACATGACACCGGCTTCGGATGCAGCGTTTAAAGCGATTTTGCGTAAGGGTTTCCTTGCGGCTTTATACCGTTTTTCACTGGAGGCTCATACGGAGATATTGTTGGGCGGAACCTGGGATACTAGTCGGTAGGCAATGACACGTAAGACGTGTCAAATACGACAGTATAGAAGTCGGAGGCAACTGAACCCAACGTATATTGTACAGGCTACAAAAATAGGAAGCGAATCAGAGAGAGCGAGAAACGTGCAGCGTGGAACTCAACAAAACGGTTTGTGACAACGGATGCGCAGTCAGTTAAACAAATGGACGTTTCGAAGGTTAAAACAACCATAAAACCCAATGTTACAAGATACTGAAAGAGCATGTTTTCTGTTGCACTACAAGGGCCTCCCCCTAGAAGGCTGAAGGATGGAAGCCTTCGATGGAGCTGTTAGTGGGGGGAACGGAAAGTGAGGGTGGATGCGAATGTTTGCAGGGGCTTCAGAAAAGCTTCCAAAGTGGGGTGTAGCAGATTTCGTTGGGTCCAGGCTTTTGTTAGTTTTATTTATGACGATGGTGTGGACCAGAGTGCATCATCGGTGGGCCGTCGGGGCGGGCTGGTCGGACTGCAAAAAGACTGGCTTGTCCAGAAAAAAGATCGACTGGACCTTCCCATTGCTGCAGACCCGACGGTGCGCTTGGGAGGTGTCACTTCCCCCACCGCACTTTAGTCCACGGTCCTCGTCCCACGAAGAAATGCGGCGTCCGCGTCGGCAATGCCTAGGAAGGCGTTCAGGGACCAATCGGTTCGTGGGTGTCTGCGGTCGAGGGCGAGGAATGGGGTGGGGATGGGGCTGTGGGACGGCTGGCGAGTCACTCCAGGGTTGCGTTGAGCCGGTTGGCGAGTCACTCGAGGGTTGCCTAGGCAGTTCCGGCGGTTGCGTTTCTGGAAGGTAGAACTCAGAGGGGGTTGGCATGGGTCTGGGAAGTGGCTTGACGCCGGAGAGAGATCATGGCATGCATGATAAAGCAAATACGCTTTTTAGGTTTTCAAAATGTTTTGGTTTTTTTTGTCGATTTTGCAAAACGTTTGTGGATGAGGCGCAGAATAACCATTAAAGACGAAAAAGGCGTGTTAATGGAAATAGCAAACGCTTACAAAATCGGAAAAACGGACCGGACGTTTGACCTGTCTACCGCGTCGGTCGGTTGCCTGGGGTTGCGGCGGGATAGGTTGCGGATCAAGGGGTACGGAGGGTTCCGGGTTATCCAGTGCTCGCGAAGTCACCACAGGTGCGGGTGCTTGTGAGAGAGCATCAGGATGGGCTGCAAGTGGCTCGTCAAAGAAAGCCACTTTGAGGCGGTCGATGGACACCGTTGTTCGGTGACCATTCTGGTCTATAGTAAAATGTTTCGGAGTCCGTTGCAGAACTCTGAAAGGGCCAGTGTAGGGAGGCTGGAGAGGGCGCCGCACTGCGTCGGTGCGGAGGAAGACGTGAGTGCAGGTAGAGAGTCCGCTGTGCATTTGCACATCTCTAGTCTGTTCACGGGGCGGGGTCGGGCGTAGTGAACGCATGCGCTGAGCTAGGGAGGACGCAAAGTTAGGCGGAGGCATACCCGACGATGCGGGAGGTGAAACGAATTCTCCTGGTAACTTGAGCGTCGTTCCGTAAACCAGCTCTGCTGGTGCACATTGCAAGTCAGCTTTGATGCTGCTGCGAATGCCTAAGAGAACGAGCGAAATGTTTTCGCTCCAGCTAGGGTCAGCGGAGGCGCAGAGCGAGGCTTTAAGCTGTCTATGGTAACGTTCAACTTGCTCGTTGGCTGCTGGGTGATACGCTGTTGTATGGATGCGGCGACAACCTAAGAAGTTGCAGAACGTATCGAATTGTAAAGACTCGAAAGGCGTTCCGCGGTCAGTTGTGATCGTGGATGGGCATCCGTAGTGCGATACCCACCGATCTAAGAAGGCCCGGATAACAGTCTCAGCTGTGCAGTCTGTTACTGGAATGGCTTCTGGCCATCTGGTGAAGCGGTCGACACATGTCAGAATGTATACGAATCCGCGCGACGGAGGCAATGAGCCTACCAGGTCTAAGTGTACATGCGAGAACCGAGAGTCCGGGGCAGGAAATGAACCAAAAGGACTGTGGGTGTGACGATGTACTTTGGAGCGCTGGCATTGAAGGCAAGCGCGAGCCCAGGTACGAACATCTTTGTTTACGCGTGGCCAAACGAAACGTTCGGTGACCAGTTTCAAAGATGCACGGATACCGGGATGTGACAGTGAGTGCAGTGCGTCGAAGACTGTGCGTCTGAAGGAGACGGGCACGAGAGGTCTAGGACAACCTGTGGACGTGTCACAGAGGATGGTTCCTTCCGTGGTTTGGAGAGGAACAGGTTGCACATGCAGCGAAGTGGACTGCAGAGTGCGCTGTATATCTTCGTCTTGAGCCTGAGCCGATGCCATTGCGGCAAGGTCGACTGTAGGCAAAGAGTGGAGAGTGAGATTGACGCGTGAGAGAGCGTCGGCGACGGGATTGTCGACACCTGAGACATGACGTATGTCAGCAGTGAACTGCGTGACAAAGTCTAGGTGTCTCGTTTCCCGTGGTGAGTATTTGTCGCTAGCAGAGTTGAAGGCAAATATAAGGGGCTTGTGGTCAGTGTAGACCGTGAAAGCGCGGCCTTCGAGCTTGTGCCGGAAGTGACGTATTGCTAGGTAAATGGCGGGCAGTTCTCTGCCAAACGTGCTGTAGCGGGATTCCGCTGGCTGCAGGCGCTTGGAGAAGAACCCAAGGGGTTGCCATTGCCCACCAACGTGTTGTTGGAGGACGGCTCCTACCGCGACGTCTGAAGCATCAGTCGTAATAGAAAGAGGTGCAGTCGATTCGGAATGAGCGAGGAGGGCTATGTTGGAGATAGCGTCCTTGAGCTCGGCGAAGGCTGCCTGTGCTGTGTCAGGGAAAGCGAACTTACGTTCATTTCCTCTGAGTAGGTCAGTCAGCGGCTGCATGAGCTGAGCGCAGCGCGGAATGAAGCGTCGATAGAAGTTGACTAAACCACAAAATCGACGGAGGTGCTTGAAGGAAGTCGGAGCTGGAAAGCCCTTGATTGCCTGGATCTTATCAGGAAGGACTTCGATACCAGACGATGAAACGAGGTGGCCTAGGAATTCTACCGTTGATTTGCCGAGTTCGCACTTAGTCGGGTTGACTGTGACACCGTGTTGGGTCAAGCGCTGGAAGAGAGCTCGAAGATGCTCGAGGTGCTCTTGTTCCGATGAACTGGCTTCTAAGATATCATCGAGGTAGGAATATGCGAAGTCTAGGCCTCGAGTAACATCGTGGATGAAGCACTGGAAGGTTTGTGCGGCGTTGCACAATCCAAATGGCATTCTTAAAAATACAAACAAACCGAAAGGAGTGATTACGGCTGTTTTGGTAATGTCATTGTCTTCCCCAGGTATCTGGTGATAGGCGCGAACCAGATCGATCTTGCTGAAGATCGTCTTACCTGTGAGGCATGCGGTAAGGTCCTGCATGTGTGGGATGGGATACCTATCTGGTACGGTTAGGCGATTGAGTGCGAGGTAATCACCGCAAGGGCGCCATTGACCAGATTTCTTGGGGACTATCTGCAGGAGTGAGGACCAAGGGCTGTCGGAAGGGCGGATTATTCCAAATTCAAGCATGTGCTCAAACTCAGCCCTAGCTACCTTTAGTTTCTCGGGCGTCTGTCGGCGTGGACGGCATGACACAGGTGGGCCATTTGTCCGTATTTGGTGCGTACCTTGAGCTGCCACGGGCAAAGCTGCGTTCATTGGCTGAACGAGCCTCGGATACTGAGAAAAGAGATTAGCGTAGTCTGGGGAGGCCTGGGGAAATGCATAGACCGGGGAGATAGATATGACATCGGCGGTGATGCCACGTACGCTGAGTTTCGTTGCAGTGTCGACTATCGTCTGGCGTTTCGCATCGACCGAGAGGTCGAAATGCCTGAGAAAGTCAATGCCGATGATGGCAAAGGGGACTGCAGCGACAGTGAATACCCAGCGGAACGTGCGCCGAAGACCTAGGTCCAGAGTAAGTGACCGATGACCATAGGTGGTTATTGGTGTGCCACTGGCGGCACTGAGACTTGTCGACAGAGAAGCGGCAGGCGCACCTGACATAGGGGGAATGACGCTGACTTCCGCCCCGGTATCAACTAAGAACTGGGTATCGGAGCCATAATCCCTAACGTAGATGAGACGACTTTGAGCTTTGCCGACACCGTTAGTCGCCATTACGGGCCGGCGTGGAAGTTTCCCTGCTTGGCGGCGGAGAAACTGCATGGCTGCTGGCACTTGCGGGCTTTGTTACCAAAACGCGTGTGGTAAAAGCAAAAGCCTGAATTGTTAGGTTTCATGCGGCGAGTTGATGGGTTTGAGCGGCTGCGCTGCTTACGATCTAGGGTGAGTTTCTCGACTTGGCGTTGTAATGATGCTATCTGCGATGATAAAGCGTCGATTGCCGACGGCTCACTAGTCGCGTATGTCGCCGGGGCTGTGACGGGGCTAAGTCGAGTGAACGTCCTAGATTCGTTCGCTGGCTGATGTCGTTCCATGACACGATCTGCTAGTTCCGCAACTGATGTGAGAGGCACGGCGTTTGCCACCGAAAAGAATGGCTTGTGTGCTTTCTGGGAGACGTTGCATCCACATTTCGCGGAGAATACCTTCATCCATGCTGGATGTGCCTAGGAGCTGTTGCATCTGTCGTAACAAGGCTGAAGGCATCCTGTCCCCTAGCTGCAAATCCCTAAACAGTTGCTGAAGTCGGACCTTGTCAGAGAGCGTGATTCGCTGGATGATCGCCTGCTTTAAAGTATCATATTTCGCATCGGAGGGCGGGCAAGCTATGTTGTCCCTCACCTGGGAGGATACGCTTTGCGGAAGCCGGGACATAAGATGATGATATTTAGAATTATCAGATGAAATTTTACAATTGTAAAAAGTGGATTCTAAATGTGCAAACCATAACAACGGGTCATTCTCCCAAAAAGGTGGGGAAGCTAGATCTACGGCACTAACCACGTACGTGGATGGTTTATCATCAGCACTATTCATCGTGAGAAATGAATAAGTATATGCGGCACATAAGAAAAAAGGATAGCGAGTAATGAATCAGAAAAGCACCGGAACGAGCTCACCAAAATGAAAATTCACGATGGCGGACGGCGTGTTCCTGACAGGGGGTCACCAATTGTTGGGCGGAACCTGGGATACTAGTCGGTAAGCAATGACACGTAAGACGTGTAAAATACGACAGTATAGAAGTCGGAGGCAACTGAACCCAACGTATATTGTACAGGCTACAAAAATAGGAAGCGAATCAGAGAGAGCAAGAAACGTGCAGCGTGGAACTCAACAAAACGGTTTGTGACAACGGATGTGCGGTCAGTTAAACAAATGGACGTTTCGAAGGTTAAAACAACCATAAAATCTAATGTTTTAAGATACCGAAAGAGCATGTTTTCTGTTGCACTACAATATCTTTTCCGTGTGAAGGACGTGGTTACTTGCAAAGGTAACCTCGTAAACGTAAGAGAGTCCTCCTGATCCCTGAATAAATAAATAAATAAATCTTTTATTCTCGACAAGGTGAGGCACGCCTTTACAGGCATGATGATTTTGACATAACGATGCATGATCAAGAATGTGCAAAAATCCGATATGTTTGCCATAGCAGTTCGTGTTTATGTAGGGGGTATGTATATATGTCATTGTGTGTGTACGTGTATGTAGCTGTGTATTTTGTGCTTGTAGTTGGGCTTCTCCAATCTTCAATGTTTGGTATCGTCAGCAATATGCGAGTAGGAGATTGGTGTTCGTGGGTTGGATAGAATTATCCGGATATCCACGGGGCAGTGACTTTATTTTGGCGAGTCAAGACGGCCACGTCACAGTGTTCTGATGCCCCACCTATATGCTTCTGGAAATAAGGAAATTACTGAATTGACTTTGAAATCTTACTGCGGCATAACGATGCATAGTGTTGACTATGGACGGCGTTACCCTGATTCGTGAAGCCATTTCCAACCGCTATGGTATGGTTACACGTCAGTGAGGGCACCTCATTAATGGTTCAAACAGGTAAGTGGACTTGCATTTGCTTACTAGCGCCATTCTGGCCTAGCTCAGCCCAGCCATCACTTGCTAGCTGCATCTTGAACTTGGTACGATGATGCGTAGTTTCACGAGGCCTGCTGCTACCATGGTATACATGGTCCATCGCAACCAAGCAAGCGCTTGGTAGTTCCATTCTGAACTATGGAGGATGCTACCTTAATGCAGGTAGCCGCTGCTGCCATTTTGTAGATGGTCAATCTCTGTCAACTTCTAGTTTTGGTAGCTCAATCCTGAACTTGGTAGGATGATTGTTAGATACTCTTAACCGAGAATAAAATTTTTATTTATTGATTTATTTACTGCAACCACTTTGCAAATGTTCTATCGAAGTTAAACCAATGCTTGGTAGCTCAATTTTTATCTGTGGACGATACCAGTTTGTGGCACCTAGACTGTTTAACCCATTTTACAAATGGTCTATTTCAGTCAAGCCATCGCTGTGTAGTTCCATTCTGATCTAAGGACGACGCTACGTGGAAACAAATAGCCTGATGCAACCGCTTTTTAAGGGGTCAAGCTCAGCGAAGCCAGTGCTTTGTAGCACTATTCTTAACTTCTGACAATGGTTCCTAGATTCACAGCCTAATGCAAACATTTTGTACATTTTGTATCTCAGTTATGCCATTTTTTGGTATCTCCAACCTGACCTGTGCACTACACTACTTAGTATCACTAGGCTGTTGGAACCATTTCAAATAAATAAATAAATAAATAAATATGGAGATTTCTAGACTGGATAGAGGCTGCACCCTTAAGGGATCACGGCAATCTATACATTACCCCTATGTTCCTGATAGGAGTAGATCAAATGTGAGTATAATTTCCACGTTGGCCATTACTCATGCATCGTCATTGGTTGGTGTAGAGCTGCTGGGGTCCTAGGCGCCCACCTTGAAGTACTTCTGGTTCCTTCTGGAGATACTGAGCTCCTTGAATTCCTTCGTTATGAAAGTTGCGCAGAGCCGCAGTTGTACAGGTTTCCTTTAGAAAAGGATCCAATTCACCACAAATTCAGCTTAAATGCTTTGGACCAGTTTGGCCCACTCAGTCGCCAATCCAGCGCTTTGTAGCTCTATATCGCACTTTGGACGATTGTTCTTAGCTTCATTGATCCTAATGCCACCATTCTGTACATGGTCCATTTCAGTTACGCCATTGATTGCTATCTCCAAGCTGACTTGTGCACAATGCTACCCAATGTTTACCATGCATGCTGCTACCATGATATATATGGTCCAGCGCATCCACGTGGTAAGGCGAGTTAAGGAAACGTACAATCCCTCTGAGTGGCACAAAAGGTTGAACCAACTACAGGAGAAAAGGGAAGTCCACAATAGTTCCACGTTACAAACCTTGTGGCCACATAGGCTACGTGTTACATGCTTTGCTGATTAAAGTAAGCAAGCAACCAAGAACAACATTCTAGCAAGCAAACCACCCAGCAACCTAAGCTACAACGTAGGAAATGGTTATATAATTGTTTGCACGATCTACAGCAGACATAGCGGATATCTCCGCGTCAGTGCTTTGTCGCCACTTCGGAGTGCTTGTTTTGACCCGTCGATCTTATTGACGACTATCCGTCGCGGGCTAGCCTTCTGCAAGACCAGGTGGTGAAACCTGCTGCGGCTGCTGGAAGACAACCAGATAAGCAGATACTGGTGGGCTCCCACCCATGTCCTCTTTTAAAGTATCAAAATAGCTAACACACGCAGATCGCATGCAACGACATCTTCCTCAAAAGGAATGCCACCTTGTGATGGGAGTATACACTCGAAAGAAAGTGCGGTGCCAGCCAAGCAAGGAAGCCGTTAGGCTGCCGCAAGGAAAGGCGGCAGCTGACTGGACGTTCACACGTTTCTCGCATGCACGCTGATTGGCCAACAGTTGGACGCATTGGAGTGATTTCGTTTGACTGAATCAAAGGAAAAATGTCATGCATTCACAAAGGTCGTTAATTATGGATCCAATTAGCTGTATATACCGCTATGTCTCACTCGCCCCCTGCCTGCGCTTTCGCCTGGTCCTTTTGTTTGCAGAATAGACATTTTGTCCCTGAAGGACTGACTTTTCACATGGTGTCAGCGAAGGAGAAGAACATTAGTACCACCCAGAGGATGATTGGAGCTGCACCGGCTATTCAAATGCCTGCCCCGCTGAACATGGATGAACGCAGTTTGGCTAGCAACTGGCATCTGTGGAAGAGCAAATGGATGGATTTCTACACTTTATCGCGTCTGGACAAACAACCGATGGCGTACCGCTTGGCCATGTTTCGACACGCAGCAGGAGATGATGCGCGCCGCGTGCTAGAGACATTGTGTTGCGACAAGAGCGAAGATGCCAACAATCTGGAGACAGTACTTGAGAAGTTCAGTGAATACAGCGAACGCCAAACAAACGAGACATTTCAACGCTATCTCTTCTTTTCGCGGAACAGGCGGCCAGGTGAATCCGTTGACACGTACGTCACTGAGCTAAAGCTTTTGGCCCGATCCTGCAGTTTCTGTAAACGCATAGCGGACAGTCTCATACGGGACCGCATTTTTCTTGGGCTCAATGACGAAGGTTTGACGAAGCGACTATTACGAATGCGCAACCTATCTCTGCAGCAATGTGTTGACATCTGTAACAGTGAGTCCTCCACTGCCTATTAGTTCCAGCAAATGACAATCGCAGGTGATTCAGAGTCGTCCGCCGTTTCCAGGAGCAAAACTACGAGGGCCACGACCGCGCGACAGGAGCCCTGCAACTTCTGTGCAACACAACACCCGAGGAAGCGCGAACAGTGTTCGGCGTGGGGCCGCATTTGTGTCAAATGTGGGAAGCGCAATCACTTCGCCCGCTGCTGTCAGTCGACAGATGTCAGTGCACTCGTTCCAGACAAATCAAAAGCAGACACCGAACAATCGATTGGTAACGTGTCTCGGAAAGCGTCGCAGAAGCGTGGCTATGCAAGTCTTCTGACCGGGGGACGGTCTGTGCGATTCCATTTAGACACAGGCGCGACGATCAATATTTTGCCCAGAAAGCACTGCCGCGGCGTGCAAATTCAATTGGATCAAGATTATTTGCGCATGTGAAATGGTTCCAGACTCAAGCCAAAGGGCTCAGCGACAACTGAAGTTGTTAATCCGCGAGACGGTGTTTCGCATCGCAATCATTTCGAAGAAAACTGGAGAACTACGCGTATGTATAGACCCGAAGCCACGGAATGAGACCTTGCGTAGAGAACACTATGCGCTAGCGACGTTAGAAGTGGTTTTACCGCGTTTGTCAAAAGCTAAGTTTTTCACGAAGGTAGACCTTTGCTCCGCATTCTGGCACGTTGTTCTAGACGACGAATCCAGTTTCCTCGTTACACTTGCTACGCCGTTCGGACGATATCATTGGCTGCGATTACCGTTTGGCCTGAAGGTGTCTAGCGAAATTTTCCAAAAGCGTTTGGTGCAAGCAATAGATGATTTAGATAGCGTAACCTTTGTGGCAGATGACGCTCTCATTTATGGTTCTACCCGAAGAAGAGCATGACACAAAGCTACACCGGTTCCTGAGGCTTTGCGTGCAAAAGAACATCAAGCTAAAACGCGAGAAAGTAGAGCTGCGAAAAGAGCAGGTGATTTTCCATGGGCATGTGTTAACATCCGACGGAATCAGGATTGACCCATGGAAGATTAAGGCGATACAAGAGATGCCGTCCCCTAACGTTGTGAAGGCAGTCTGTCGCCTAAACGGTATGGTGAATTATTTAAGCCGGTTCCCACCAAAACTCGCTGATGTCATGACTCCGATTAGGCAGTTAACTCACAAAGGAGTTAATTGGAGCTGGGGGAAGGAACAGGATTTGGCTTTCGAAACCATTAAGAACCTTATCAGTAATGCTCCCGTACTCGGATATTACGATCCAGCACAACCATTGGAGGTGCAGTGTGATAGTAACCAGAGTGGAATAGGTGCTGTTCTGTTGCAGAACGGAAGACCTTTGGATTTCCGCAGTTGAGCACTCACAGAGGCCGAGAAGCGGTACGCACAGATCGAGAAAGGGATGCTGGCAGTGGTCTTTGCCATGGAGCGTTTCAATGATTATACTTTTGGAAGAAAGACAACCGTGTACACTGATCATGAGCCGCTGGTGTCGATAGCCACTAAACCACTTTCCTCGCCGTCTGCAGCGTATGCTTATCCGGCTCCAAAAGTATGACGTTGACATTGTGTACACACCTGGCACACAGATGTTCATCGCGGACACCTTGTCGAGAGCACATCCGCCAGTGGCCGAACATCATCTAGAAGAGATCGAGACAGTTAGCATGGTGCAGCATCTGGCAGTGACAGAAAACCGTTTGAAAGGCATAAGACGTTACACGGAGGAAGACCAAACTTTTGCAGCTTTGCGAGACGTCATCCTCAATGGGTGGCCAGAAACAAAGAAGCAGCTCCAGAAGGAATTAACACCCTACTTCAAGTTTCGGGACGAACTCACTGTCTGTGACGGTCTGTTGTTCAAGGGAAGTCGAATCCTAACCCCTTCTTTTCTCCGAAAGGAGATGCTGGAGCATGTCCATCGCGCTCACCTGGGTGCAAATTACACCATTAATCGAGCAAGGGAACTGATGTTCTGGCCAGGAATGACAGGTCAGATCAAGGATCATGTGTCTAACTGTGAGACGTGCCGTTCACACGACATTCGGCAAACGAAGGAACTGATTATGCTGCATGATGTTCCGGACCGACCGTGGCAAAAGGTAGTAGTGGATCTATTCTGTGACAACGGAAAGGATTACTTACTCACGGTGGACTACTATAGTGATTACTTTGAAATCGATTTACTCACCACCACGACCACGGAGGCAGTAATCAACAAACTCAGATGTCAATTCGCACGGCACGGGATACCGGAGGAGCTAGTCTCGGACAACGGTCCCCAGTTCAGCAGCAGGGCATTTCAGGTTTTCGCAACCAAATGGGAATTCGCACACCGGCAAACCAGTCCCTATCACAGTCAATCAAATGGGAAGGCAGAGTCGGCAGTGAAGCAAGCCAAGAGACTATTAGCGAAGGCTAGAGATACTCGGGAGGACCCATACCTCATGCTACTGGAGCGTCGCAACACTCCTTCAACGGATATCGGCCTGAGCCCAGTGCAGCGCCTATACAGTCGAAGGACCAGAACTGGGATGCCTGCATCCGCGACACTTCTGCGCCCTGTCACGCCACAACTTGAGAAAGTACAGAACAATTTGAGAAGGCGAATGGCTATTCAGAAATGGTACTACGACAACGGCGCACGGGAATTACCTGAGCTGACAGTGGGGAAAGAAGTATGAGTTGAACCAATTCCCGATGGACAGGAGCGGTGGAGAAAAGGAGTCGTGGCTGCGAAAGTCGGTGAAAGGTCATACGAAATAAATGTTGGTGGGAAGAAGCTGAGAAGAAACCGAGTACAGCTTAGGAGACGTCCGAGGCGACAGCATGAATCAGGGAGAGAGCATCACACTGCGTGCGGCAATGAGGCGACATCGGCAGATCCCACAAACAGGACGCGGAGTGGTAAAGTGTATGGACTATTTAGCAAAGTACAGCAGCAAGAACATGAAAAAAGGGAGGATGTGCTGGGAGTATACACTCGAACGAACGTGCGGTGCCAGCCCAGCAAGGAAGCCGTTAGGCTGCCGCAAGGAAAGGCGGCAGTCGATTGGACGTTCACACACTTCTCGCATGCACGCTAATTGGCCCACAGTGGACGCATCGGAATGAGTTTGTTTGACTGAATCAAAGGAAAAATGTCATACATTCACAAAGGTCGTTAATTATGGATCCAACTAGCTGTATATACCGATTTGTTTCACTCGCCCTCTGCCTGCGTTTTCGCCTGGTCCTGTTGTTTGCTGAATATACGTTTTGTCCCTGAAGGACCGACATTTTACAACCTCTCCGGTTGGGATCATGAAAAGGAATAAAAGCAGCGTCGGAAATTGGCATGTATGAAACGCAATGGATAACGACATGAAGCGCTTACCAGTAAAGCAGCAACAACCTGCAATACACATATCCGTTTGCAAAACTGCTGCTTAGCTTGGGTTTTTAAAATCTTTGTGGTGTTTTGGGTGCTCAACACCAGCTTGCATGCTTTTGCGGGTTTTCAAAACATTTGGATGCACGCACCTTCGCTGACATCCGCTTACCACAGCATGCATGCACCGCTCAGTCGTCCCATATGATGCGTTGGCAGTCCACACATTGGTACGTTTCATCTGGGTCCCGGAGGTCCGCGCACGTTTACTGGCACCAGTGCTTGCAATCGCAGCATTGAACCCAATTCAGCTCCAGGTCCACGGATTGTCCTTGCGCTTTACCGCAAATGAGACAAGCCCTGCAATCATGCAGCACCTGCGCAGACGCTCGTCGCCTTTTCTACAAACGGTATGCTGCTGCACTTGTAGTTCACGGTTGTCGGAACTTTGTCTTTTGTAAGGGATCCAGCACGATTACTGTGCTCAACCTCCACTTCCCTACTCGCGAGACTATGCCTTCCTTTGGAGACGCTTCTGCCAATCTACTCCGTGACAATGACGGCTTACAAAGAACAGCATTACATTCGTTTGCTGCCTGCTTGTCTATGGAGACATCCACACGTCTCCGCTTATTCACACAACGAGATACTGTGTTCGCGATCCGACTAATGGTCATTAGTTGCCCGGTGGTGGGATCCACAGCCATTAGTACAAAGTCAGTTCTCTCAATAGGGCGCCCGGCGAGGTCCTTCGGTGCGCGCATTTGTATACCGAAGCTGGAAACGCCCATTGCGTTTAACATGATAGCCGTTTCCTTTCCAACACTTGCACTAATGCTAGGTTCTCGTCAGCCGCGCATTGAGGATCCGTACGCATCTCCCGGTACTTTCGTTCACCAGGCTGGGAAAATTTCCCCTGGTACTTGCGAAGTGAAAACCTCCGACTTTCCTGGAATAGGTTATCATGCGGATAGCCGAATAGAATGCATGCCTTTAGGGCATGAGCGCACAGCAAAGTCCAGTGCATGGTAGAGGCGCATTTGCAAACCGAGGCGCCTGCATATTTCACCTGGAAGAACCTCCCAAGGGAAGTGCGCACATTCCAGAGTCTCCGGCCATGCCCCATACCTGTCCTCTTGTTTACCGATAGGTTTTTCAGAAACACTTTATAGAGATGTCCCCGAAGGACGCGAAAGCCCGGTTAACCAAGGCGCACATAAGGTGGTTTTGACCACACTCATGTGAGCTTTCGGTAGGCGGGGAATCCGGCAAGGGAAAGCCTGCCTGGTCTACTGCATGATTCTATCGTAACACTTGCTTAAACAATAGAAGGACACGGCCTACGAGACAACCCGCGTTTCACGTGCCTATTCACCAGCACCACTATGTTAGTGGTGAACGAGCCCAAAGCTCATACCCTTTAACACGGGTCTTGTCCAGTTTTCCGTGTAGCGGAGCCACGTGCTATTAAGATACCTAGAGGCCTCCTCATTTCGATCACCGATGGCAGCGAGCAGTTTGTTTAATTGTGGTTTGCTTTGCGCATTCACAAATTTACTCATCCGTCGCATAACTTTCCTGAGGTCCATAGCGTTAATACCTTTTAAGTGAGCGCAACGCTTTCGCATGTGCCTCGGTACATGGAAGTAGCAAAACATCACATGCGCATTTGCAATGCACAAGTTGAAAGCATTCATTTGCGCTAAGCAACGATCTAGCACCAGCGTCCTTGTTGTACGGATTTTTGGTAAATGCTCCGTCATACGCTGCACCGCATCACGGTAACCCAGCTCACTTTCGTTAGTCCTGAGGGCATAGAAAATCCACGTGCGAAGCCGGTTTCTTCAGCCAGTATTGCATACCACAGCACGTCATCACCTCGGTTGTGCTGCTGTGTGGCCTCTGCCAAGATGACATCGCAGAAGCGAGTACCTAATGGTATAACACTTCCCTGTAGGAAAAATACATACAGCACAATACCTTCGTTGTCCACTATGTTGCATCTACCTTCCCCGTGCAGCAGCCTCCTCACCCGAACGGCTTCGTTCCCGCAATCCATTTTAGCGTGCAGGTTACGTATAGACCTGACGTCTGCAAGTTCCAACCGAGCTTGAAACGTAACAAAACGTAAAACCTCTTATCACACGCGTATTCTTAAAAGGCTGCAAGAGCTCGGAAACTTGCTCCTCATCTCCCTGTAAAAGCCTGCGATTACGCATGTAGAAACTTTGTTTCCCTCCTGAAAATCATAGCTATGCATCATAGAGTAATCCATTATCTTATACGAACCATCGACAAGATTACACGTGACATGCGCGGCAAAATTGCAGCCTCCGTAACTAACTGAGCAGCTTGAGCAGAACAAATAAAATCACTTACCGGCGATCAGCCTCACGCTTCCGGTGGGCGTGAGCACCTACATACTTCATGTAAAAATTGCCGTCTATTCAGGTAGCAAATTACCACGGTTTCCGCGGCATCGACCGGCAGGTTCAGAATCGTACCCGAAAAAAGACGTGCAGCACTGACTTGGAAATGCCGAAGTCTTCCCTGCCCCTACCATTGTTCGATATGCTATCTTCATTAGCTGCTTGAATAACCGATTATCGTCCACCAAACTTTGGTTGCTAATCTTAGGCTATTGCAGTCGTACTCCCCATCTGAAGTCATCGAGCCCGATGGCTTGGCGAAAGTGAAGTACGGAGCCTCCAAAGCGCTGGCAAGTATGGCTGACCACCATTGCGCCTTCCATTATCTAAGAATCGAAAAGTTCGTCAAATAACAAAATTCGTCAAAAGTTCATCAAATAAAAGCGTTTCCATTTAAGCACCTTTTCTGTCGTTTCTATAAGTTTCCAAGCGCACTAATAAAAGTTTAAGGTTTACTTTGCGAAGTTCTCCTTAATTTGCATGCCACAGCCGGTAGAATAATGGCCCACTAACGAAATCTCCTTAGCAAGATGTGTTACTTTATCCAACAACGCAACAAACTGGTAAGCTAAGACATTTTCTTGACAAAGTTGTGTTCTTCCAATCCTATCCCATTATGAGCAACCAAGCAGTCAGAAATTCAGGTTCTGAGAAAATTCTCCAAACATTAGCGCAGGCTGCTTATTAGACAGACATGTCTTTAGTTGACGGGTACATATTCGGAGCCTCCCCTGCGTATGACCAAAACAGCTGCCTCCTTCCAGTCTGGTAACGACCTGCCTTCCTAAAGTGACATTTTGTAGAGCTCAATGACTGTATGTTAGATTGTTTCAGCGAGTTGTTCGACGATCGCAGGAGGCACGTTGTCTAGACGCACCGACTGGTTGATGTCTAGTCTAGCCATACACTAGGGACCGCTGCTACAGTTGGCTAAGTGGCTGGCATAGTACTCTCCATTTGTCGATGTGGTCGTGGAGTAACTAGAAACCCCTAATCTAAATGGTGCAATTCCTGGAAGCCACGCAGCAGCACTTCTGCCTTATTCTTGTCTCTTTCAATATGACTTCCACCCTCCATTGTCAGTTTTTCAACTCCATCCTGAACGTACCTGTAATTCAACTCGGGATTTGTTTTCGCGTTCTGAATGAATCCATGCACAAAGCAGTACTGCGCATTTCTTTGCAATTTAAAAGCCAAACTTTTGCATCATTTGTAATGCGGCCAATGCTCGAAACCCCCAGATGCCTGAAACCTCTGTTGAGCATCGTTCCGCTGCTTAATCACCTGCAAACCGCCTGGACATCAAGTGTTCTGGGCTTCAAAGGAGCAGGCACGTCTAATAATGGGAACAGCATATTTATAATCGGGCTACACAGGTGCTCTTATGTGGCCTGTAGCGTTTCAGGAAATCGGTCTATTTGAAAAATTGGGGCTTGTAGCTGAGAGTGGGCAAACCGACTCAAGCTCCTGACATGTCTAAGCCTTTTTGAACGCATGTTTGAATTTAGTGAGAGGTAAGAACACAGTGCGCAAGCTTAGCGATGCAAGCCTCGGAGCCTACCTCTGACAACTAACCACAGCTGAATATCAGAACATCGTTAGGTCAGCTCAGATAAGATCACAAGGAAGAACTACGCTCCCGTCTATCGGGCGTCCTGGTTCTTGTGCTCGTAACTTTGAGTTGCTCCACTTGCTTCTGCGAAAGAAGTGATACAAGAACAATAGCAACCTGTGTGCTTTCTTGGGTCATAGACAACGAGGTCTAACTGTTATCAATAAACGTACAATTATTCCGGGAAAAGATTCAACCAACAATTATTTTAAGTATTATAAAAACGTCTACAGTGACACTTTTAAACAAGGTTGAAGGTACCTTGTTCCAACCCCGAACTATGCGGATCGCAAATACTTTGGCCCTAATTTCTCGCCCGGACACTTGATAGTTACGTTTAAGTCCATGCACACTCAGGTGATCAAAGATACTTGGTTAACACAAGTTAATGGGCCTGATACCACTGAGGTCTTCCACGCTTTTGAACGTTTCTATCAACTAACCTCTCAATCTGCGCTGGTTCATGAAAATTAACCCTAGGCACATAGGGTGTTCATCGTATGACTTCCGACGCTGGTCGTCAATCAGCCGTTACCAATTGTTGGACCTTTCCTACGCAGTTAATGTCCTTTCTGAGATACGGTGCCCAAGGCTGCACACAGTACTCTAAGTGAAACCGTAACACCGACTTATATAAGGGAAAGTAAAGGTCTGGTTTAATGTTGCAAAACGCTCCCCTGAGAAGGAATAGCTCATGCCGCGCCTTGCTGGCTGCGTGCTTACACTGTGCTGATGGTACAACTCTGTTTTTTACAATGCTACCCAGATCATTCGCTTCATCAACGCAACCCAACGTCCAGGTACCGCTAGTAGTTTGTACTGGAACCTCTTTGACGCTGTCATTTAGAGGCCAGTCCCAGGAAATCCACCACCGCTACACCGCGTTACGTTGCTTCAATAGTATGTTACGCTTGCCTTCGTTTACGTGGTTTACATCGTCTGTGATGTTGTAACAAGCGTTTTCATGGAGTGAAGTGAGGTCATTTCGATACATAACGAACAACATCGGGCCTGCTACAGGATGCTTTGATGGCCACTGTGGACAATGGGATCATCATATTTAGCATAGATGATTCTGCTGCAAAAGGTTCTGTTATCCATTTTATTATGTGGCAATTTATCCTTAATTATGTTGGTTTCTCATTTAAGAAACCATACTTAACGGAGTCGCAAGCATCGCAAAATTATTGGCGGCAAATTTCTACTCGAATCCCATCATTAAACCGGTGGGTTATTCCACGTGAGCAGTTTCTTCCTGTTGTCAGCTGAGTGGCTCTGGTGTAACCCATTCCAGCAAAGGTTTCGTCACCAGTGTTCCAGGACGTGGTGGGTTTTCGCCTGGTACACGTTCTCCCTATAAAAGTCCGCAAATGTCTGTTTATCAATACCATTACGTGGCGGATGTGACTCGCCACAAAAGAATGGCACAGCAGAAGCTTACGCTGACAAGCTGCTCAAATCCACATACTGAAGCAGTTCTACCGACACCAACGATTCGTTCGGACTCATCTGAAAGTCCGTACCACATTTATATGCGCAAACGCACTTGCATTCATACCTACGTTTATTGATCCACAAATATGAAAAACCTATTACACTATTGCACACTGCTTGACCAACATTTTTACTATTAATATGAAGCTGCATTAAATGGTGTGCCATGCGAAGCCGAGAATTAAAATTCATTTTTTATTTATCCAAAAGGATTTTATTTCACTCATTCACACGCTTGACTGAAATGATTCACAACTCAGGCGTCACACTCAAAAATTTACGCAACACAGCTACACTCATTCACACATGGTTGGTTGGCGGCATTCCGTGCCGGAGTTGCAGGTCACTGCGGCCTCCATTGGACAGCCACGGGACGCCTGAAGCTATAGATGGTCCGTGGTTGGACTGTGATGAACCGCCCGCAGATCCGTCCACATGCCTTATATCCAGTGTAAATCCGCAGGAAAGAGACAGGTAGGCATATTCATGGGAGTATTTTCGTCAACATAGCCGTCACTTAGTCCTTTACAGGCAAACACAAGCACGCTGTATTTGGGGAATCAAGCGCACACAAGGCGGTGGCTGGACCGTGATCCGCTCCGCACTGGTTGCATGGAACCACTTTTCGAGCCTAGCGCGGTCACGAAGACCGTGCATCCCGTCCCCTCCAGCAATGACCAACTGTCTCCTGGAGCCAGTATGGACGAGTTAGTGGGCAATAGACAGGTACCTTGTCAACACGCACCTCAAGCGCAGCCACATCTGGGATGTCAAACAACAGCCAATCGTTCGCAATGCCGATAGCGGATAAAGTAACCGTATGTGACAATATAAATCCGCTCTAAACGAGCATATGAAAGGACTTAGTTATAAGTGAATCTGCTATAAATACATGACGTCCGAAAGCCATCTAAAAAATACCACACTAAAATTATGCAAGTTTATCACAATGTGCATGAGCGACGTGTGCAAGTTCGGAGAAGCTTATCAGGTACGCAGAACAAACAATTTAAAGTGTACGGAATGTTATCCACACTAGTTTTAGTGTAAGTTTGAGTGTAAGTTGCTTGCTTGAGTTGCTGCTTGAGTGGAAATTGCTTTAGCGCAACCGTGGTGAAGAAGCATCATGAATGCAACGTCAGCCCTAACATGGAACACTGATATATATATATATATATATATATATATATATATATAGCACACCATTCCGGAGTCCATGAACGCGCTGGAGAAAGGAACCGCGCAGATCTTCCTTCTTGCAGTTCGCGGATTACGAGGTGGAAAGAAGGCAATCGGTGTAGATCGATGAGACCAACGTCAACCTAGGTTGCACTCGCGCCAGGGAGCGTTCACGACGTGACAGTCGAGCTCAGAGTACAGCGGCGTACAGTCGTCGTTCGCATGTGCAGCTTGTCGGCGCCATGACAAACAACAGGTTGACAGCGTGTTCGGTTTTGAGAGGAGGTTTCAACAAGCAAAGTTGAGTTCGCTGGCTGCGATATGTGTTTGGTGCCAACGGAACAGCGTTTGTGGAATGCTGCCTTTTGTTTCAGGACAACGTGCCCTGGAACACATTTTCCGGGAAAAATCGTACTACTCGTGAGGGCTTCTGCGCCTTACGCCATACTCTTCAGAACGCAACCACATAAACGGCATCCGATGCACTGTAATAGCTCAGGTAATGAGAAGATGGTATTTTGAAATAGTGGGCCTCCAGGGTGTTTTAGTAAAAGCCAGTGGCGGATTCGTGTTTTGGAGCACGTGGTATCGGAAGTATGGAACTTAGTGACGCACCGGCGCTGCAATCAAATTGTTCAGTATATCAGAAAGAACTAGATAGTGTTTTTCAGTTAAGTAATCATTAAAACGTTCTGCTGACAGTAAACTACCCGTTTTGTAGAGCAGTGTATTCATACTTTATTGTGGTGTCGGGTTAGAATGCACTTGCTTGGCCACTCTGTAGCTGTCTTCTACGGTAGTATGTCAACGCACATAATGAATTCAGTTTTAGCATACCTCACTACCTCACTACCTGTAACGAAAACATACCCGGACTACACTTAGCGATCATGTTCTTATTCCCTGCTAAGCACCTTTGGAGGCCAACTTATTTCATATGAACAGGACACATCAATCGTTCCGGTTTGGACCGTCTACAACTGCATCATCTTCCACTTCTCTGCTAAAGCGACAGGTTACACCTACGGAGAGGTGTCGGAGGCATCAGCACCTGAACGACAGGATGCACTTTACGCACACTAGTTTGCAAACAACACAGACATTCAAATCCACCTACTGTCGCAACCTTCTCGTGTAGGCAACGGGTGTTTCGGATGTATAATATTCCAACCAAATTCTCGCAGGTAGTATATTAGGACGTTCTGAATTTTCGCCTAGCAAGCGTTCTCCCTATGAAAGGCCACATAGATCCGGCTACCAGCGCTGTGGCGTGGCGGATGTGAACCGCCACTTATTAGGGTCGCCGCCCTATGGAACACTTCTGTGAGGCATTGTACTTCAATGTATTGGAGAGGAGTAGGTCCATTTTTGGTAATTCAACATCCAAACACAAGAAAAACGCGGCTCACAATCCTAACGCCTAATCACCTTATTTCAGAGTACGTCATGTATTATTGGTACAAGGTCTTAATAGGTACTCCACCCTAAGCGGCCGGCTAGCAGTTGTGAGAATGACCCGAGCTATCCGACTTAGAAGATATGATTTGGGCAATGACACACATCGCTACAGTCCGCCATCATTATGCTGTTCCCCACCTCCTTACACATTCGGATCTTCCACCAAGCATGAGCAGGACCTCACCGATGCCCGTGTACATACATGGGTAAATCTAACTTGTCGCAAACCGTAGTGGCCATGCGGCTGCTCTACATACCACAACGGTGATCAAGCTGTAGTGCCGAAAACTCCATCCCAACCGACCGTGACAGTAACTGAAGCTCAGCTGAGCGAAGTGGGCCTTACTAGTGTCGTGATGGCTGTCCAGATGATGAGATTTAAGGGCTTGTTCAGCAATTTACTATTTTCAGCGCAGCAAGTATGTGACATCTGACACTGTGAATGTGGGTTGCAATGAACACCCATCAGCATGAACGCTAAGATACGCGCCAGCATATCTGATGCACTCGAGAGCAGAGCGCAGTGAGCGCTGCGAATTTGGAGGGACGCGACCACGGACAAAGAAAATTAGGGGCACAGTACAAGAACCACGGGGGTGCAAACTCTGATGTTTCTAGGCATAGGCTGTGTGCTTGCGCAGGGCGTCCCAGCCAGGAATTATACTATTTACGCATCTATCGAGTGAGGCAGTAGTGTTACCGGAAGAAGTCTAGGTTGACGTGTATGTACGGAAGCAGGTTGACACGTGATGAGTCTCTGCGCGTCGGTTTCAGCACAAATTTGGACCGCCACGTTGCTGGAACTACCCTAGTTCCTAATCGTATCAACAATCGACTCAACAAAATAAGCGCACAAGACAGTTATTATAGCGTGATTCCTTAATGAGGACTAACTGTTTGAGATTGCTTACTGTACTTGGTTTCGGCTATTTGGCACGCAACTGACCGTGTCCTCAGTGACGCTTCGCGAACTACGAGCTTTGCTTGCGGCGTTAGCATAGGCCTTTTATGTGTCAATTACTCGGCCGTTGAATATGGTTGGATGCATTAACCCGAGCCGCATACTACGTGATCGTGTCATAGCGTGCTGTCCCCATGAAGGAGGACGAAACCACGTAAGATTTAAGTGACGTGCCGGCTAGGATGATTGGTAAGTGTCATTGTAGTTGAATCGGACTGTTACATACACGCTAGTCGGCGCTGTACTTACTGCAAAACGCATCATTTGCTTACCACGAAATTGGATGGAGCGAAATAATAACTTCTACCGGCCTATATACCAGTGAGTTTGGCAATTGTTATGTGAACGTAAGGACTGGTTTGCGTCATGTGTTACCATACATCACCTGTGCAGGCCCAACTGATGGGCAAAGGTGATACGCCAAAACAAGTATACTACATTTGCCGCTCTCAAACCCATTCCATCGCTATCTTGTAGTGGGTTCAAATACAGTCAACCCATGACCAATATCCATTAAGGAATATTTCTATTGAGATCGTGGGAAACGTTAGATGTGCCCTCCCTTCTTGCTCTGGGTCTCCGCTTGGACAATACTTGCAGGAACTCATGCAGTTTCCAGTCACCTGCGTTTGTGTAATCGGGTAAGCAAGCCGGAAAACGGCTACACTCTCTACCCATAGCGCTCACGGTTGCATTGTTGTTTTATTATTTGTTATATCCTTGTACAAGCCCTTATCCGCTGTCTCTGGCGGGAGAGCCTGTGGTGCGCCGAGGCTGGCAGGGGCTAGGTCCTGACAGATGGTCTACCCAATGCAGCCACTGTGGTACCATGGACTGATGTCCTGGACGCCTTCTCGTGGCGACCGCTGGGTGGGAGCCAGGTTAAGCCTTACTCCCTGCTACGAGCCAGGACACCAATCCCCACGGGTCAGTGAACAGACTATGTGCTGGACCCACTGCCTTACGGGTGTACCTTTAATCGGATGCTTTGGCTGAGGACCCGAGTCGTTCTACTGTCAGGTGTGTGCACCCTGCCTGTATTCTAGTCAGTCCTTTTCGGAGGTTAGGAAGTGGTAGACGGCCCTCTTCCCTTAAGACATAGTCTTGAGAGCCAACGAGTCTACGGATTATAAGCTCACAGCTCCCTTGGCGTAGAGCACGAGCGTTAAGCATTATCTCTGACGGCAAGAACGCACCTCTGGATGCTTTCGGAGTATCTAACGCACATTACGTACATCACTCAATTTGGAGGCTTCCGTTATCCGTTCTTCCATGGAGAATTTGGTAAGCAAATCCACAAGCTCAGCGCACCTTAATACCTTCACACAACCTGACCACTTGCACATACTCACCAACAAATGCAAGCATCCATACACATATATTACTGGTTACCCGGTAATGCTTCTGTGCACTTATCGAGCATACATATTTGTATTACCATGCGCTTGCTTTTACAGGCATGCTTCGCACTTCTGAGAATAAACTAGTTATTTATTTATTTAACGCGGTAACCAGGATCCTGTACCCCATCCTCTCTAGCCACGACCAACTATCTCCTGGAGCCTGTGTGGACCAAGTGGTGGGTATTGGACTGGCAGACACCTTGTCAGCATACACATCAGGCGCAACCACACCGGGGATGCCAAGCAATAGCCAATCAAGGAATGACGGTCTAAAATAAAATAAATCGAACGAGGCATCGAGAACTGCCGGATTGAATCTTCGCTAAATACGCCTTCGTATTGCATTGCCTATAAACAAAGCTGCGCTAAGTACAAGATGCTATAAAATATATGTTTTATGTAACAGGCGAAAAATGTTAACGAATTTAACCACAATTAGCTTAAGCGATGTGTGAAATTTAATAGATGAATCAGGTAGACGTTAAGTTGAATTAAAAAGCATTAACCCAAGGTAGCAAGTACTCCAACTGAAATTTGAAGACTAAGCAAGCAAGCCCGCGGTTGGTTCATCGAATGCAGCGTACCTAGCAACGCTCCGCCGATTTTGCTTACGTGACCCGCAGCACCTGTCGTCTTTTCGAGGTTGGTTTCGAGTGGCCTGGCTCGTAGTTCACTAGACCTGCCTGACGCAGGTACTCGCGGCCGCATGTGCTTCAGCACCAGGTGCGCGGGGTCGGTAGGGTACAGCTCATTGGCGCCTGCAGCTTCTTAGCGTTCACGAGGGCTTTCTCTTGCACACCGGTCTTATCTGCTTGCATTCCTTCACACCTAACACATGAATCCATATGTTACTTATGAAGTTGTACCGCTTCTACCTGTACCAGTCCCTGTGGTATCAGCACGAACATACCTACGCAAACGTGTCTCGCACTGTCGAGAATAAACCATGCAATTATTTAGCTACAATCGAAGTGACATGTTGGACATATAAAAGTGAGGAAACTAGAATATTTTAGCGAACGGCTTGACATTGGAAGGACGCACGTTTCCATGTTCGGCCGATTTGTAGGGATCCTAGCATACCAAGGCAGCAACGACACCTGTTGCAGTTACTAGACCCGTTTACATCGTACTCAGCCTGAAAATATGGCTGCGAGGGAATAAAACACCCTTTATTCACATGATACAGAGCTGAATGACGCAAAGCAGCACAGTTGCTTTCTTCACCGCCACTATGGTCTGAATACCTTCAGCAAATATCAAGTTACCCACCCCACTCTCAAACAGATCTTCGCTTTAACCTAACTACATCCTGTCTTCCGGCTTGTTTTTGCATTCCGGGAACCTTAGTGTACATTACTTCAGTTCACTTAACATGGCCGAGCAGGTGAGCTATAGCTCTGCAAAAGCTCGATCAACTATCGGTATAATTTGTAAATTGCTGCTACTTGTGGAATCGCGGCTAGCTCTCTACAAGTCCTGCGCCCGACCAAGTTTGGAGTACTGTTCAATTGTTTTCTCCAGTTCGCGCAAGAGTGACCGCAAAGAAATTGTGAGGATGCAACGAAAGTTTACCAAACGTCTCCTTGGTTCGTCCACGCTTAGTTATCGAGGCAGATGCAAACAGTTCAACTGGAACCACTGTGGCTACCCAGGCTCAAAATCAAGCTCGTGTTCTTACTTCAAATGATACAAAACCCACAGGTCAATAATGACTGGTTTGTTCTACAAGTAGACAAGGATCGTTACCCCATACCAGCCAGTCCGTTTTCCATAACCCTGCCTAAGGCTGGATCCAACATCCTCTCCCACGTCTTTCTTCATAAAGACGCCATCGCATAGAATCGGCTGCCGATGACCATCTGGACAGCCAAGACCACCCTAGAGTTTCAAAGTTCCTTACACAGATTTCTAAGCATTACCTCAATAGCTGGATTCCTAGAAATACGCCTTCTTGAAGATAAGCTGTAGGGGCATGGACCTGATCGCTACTAAAGCATAACCCCACAAAACAACCTAAACGTTTGTCGCCACCAAATTATTGAATATCCAGTTCCACCTACAGCTTCTCATAACTCCGGCTGACTTAATTGTTATCTTCTAATGATCCAAAACCTCTGAATCCCATTGCGTGAGGCAGCTCACTTGCGTCGTTAGCATCCATTCTCATTTACAATCTCTCTTGTGGCTTCTCCAATCGCATTTTATGTAGGCCTGTAGACATATTACACAAGCTTTCTCCCGCTCTGCGTGCTTTAGCACTCATCCCACAACTAAGAACACTTTATTACCCGGCATGATGCAGCGCTAAGCTTAGTAGGTGCAGCGGCTAGCCAACGTAGGCTCCATGCATCTCTGCGCATATCCGAAGCTTGATTGGAGATACCATTTATTTCCAAATTTATTCGCTTTGACCATTTGTATTATAAATCAGCTGGTTTGGTGACTTATTCTGTGCCACCGTAGGATCCACTAGTAACCGAAGGCTTACTCCGAATGCCAGTGCTGGCCACAAATCTCTCTCTTCTACCGCCGTTATCTGTCGTTTGCCTTACTCTCGTCAAGTTTTCACGGCAGCAGTTAGTCGTTGTTGGCCCAGTGCATCTCTGTGCAAATCTATAGCTTGCTTAGAGCCACCACTTATTTCCATACTTTTTCTCTTGGACTGTTTGCATCACAACTCAGCTGGTTCGTTGACTTATTCTGTGACACTGTAGGTATCCACTAGTAACAAAGCCATAATCGCATAGCTCTACCCGCCCACTGATACTCTCTATTCTAGCGCGATTTTCTCTGTTCAGCAGTAGTTAGTTGCCATAGGCTACGTTCAACTCTGTGGATATCCGGAGGTCGGTAGTAGTCACTCCTTCCCTACAATGTTTGTTCTCTTGGTCATTCTGCGTCACTGCGCAGATGGTTTAGTGACTTAATCTGTGACACCGTAGGTATCCACTGGTAACTGAACGCTTAGTATGAATGCCATTGCTGGTCACTGAACCCTTTCTTTGCATCGTCGCCTTACTGTCGTTAACTCTTCTTGGCACCAGCTAGTCTTTGTTGGCTCCATTCATCTCTGTGCATATCTGTAACTTGGATAGGAGCCACCTCTTTTCTCTCCAACCTTCATTTTTTCGATGTCTGTCTCTAAGCTTCCTTCTTTTGTTGGCTTATTCATTGAAACTGTAGGTATCCACTTGGGACCAAAAGTCCTAATATGGCTACACCAGCCACAGATACTACCTTTCCCAGGGTCATTACCTCACTTTAGCAGAAGTTAGTTGCCAAAGGCTCCATACAACGGCGGACATACCAAGCTCGCTATTAGTCACTCATTTCTTACAACATTTATCCTCTTGCATTACGACGCAGCTGATTCGGTGCCGTATTCTGTGACACCGTAGGTTTCCACATGTGACCGAATTTCCTAACCGAGTGGCTACAGTTGGCCGCTGATGATATGTCTACCAACGCTTTTGTCTCGGTTGTTTCACCTTAAATACCCCTGGTTACTGCGAGTTGGCATACGCTCCTCGCCTCCCTGCGCATATTCGGGGCTCACTATGTGTCACTCCTTATCTTTCCAACTGGATGTTTTAGACCGTTTGCACCACATATTTTTGCTGGTTTGTTGACCTATCCTTTGACCCTGTTGTTACCCATTAGCAACTAGAATGATTAACCCAACGTGCACTTTTGACCACTGAAACCCAGCCCATTAGCGCCATCTCTTGATAGTCATACCTTCGGCAATTAAGACTCCTTACATATCCATTTAATCCTAGCTGGCCTTAGTTAGCTCAGCTCACTAGCCTCATATACCTAGGTACATAATAGTTATTATGTGGCCTTAGGTAATCGTCATCCCGTGGAGTTTAGTTAAATATCGCCGCGTCGTCACGGTATCTTCTGGTTTCCGATTGTAACCAATCGTAATTACGTACCCACCTTCTGGGCCCCTGTTGAATTCTAACGCCGTAAGCGAATACCGGAACCCTGCTCTTCATCCTCATGTACATGAAAGTAATTCATCCATTGGGCCATGCCATCTGCTGCGTAAACAAAAACATTTTCAGCGTAATATCTGTTACGCATTGTACACCAGTTGTCACAAGTAAATGCCTTAAAGTAGGATTTCCCCAATGCTTGGTACAATGGCTGTCCTTTTCGGTCCTCTCTCTGTCCGTTCCTCTCTTTCCATTTTCGCTGTGGTCGTGAACATCTTAGGGATCTAGGATTTAACCGAGAAACTGCCTCCGTCCGAAATGGGACAATATGACCAACGAGGACTTACCTGGACCATGGCGTCACTGCAAAACCAACTATCTGCACCCAACTCCTCGACCACCGATGTCAAGTGAGGGTAGCTGGAAACGAATTCATCGCATCACAAAATATACATAACCAAGGAAGGTGAGACCCCATACACTGGAAATTCTACTTCAACATCATACTTTCTCATCGACTGACCTAAACGACCACGTTGGACTTTGACTGTGCCATTTGTCTAGCCAACAGCGTAGTCACGCGACTGCGAATAACTGCATAAACAAACGCTTCATGAGAAGCTTTGCCAGTTGCACATAACCGTTCATAGCAATCAATGGCAGTGTTCCAGGACTTGGTGGGTTTTCGCCTAGCAAGCGTTCTCCCTATAAAAAGCCACAAAAGTTCGTATATCAACACTGTGACGTGGCGGACGTGCCACGCCACTGAATAAAAGCACTGCTCACTGTTACACACTGGAATATCGACTAGTCACTGTTCGCTATTTTAGTGTCACGTACAACAAAGATACTCTCAGTCCTCATATACTGTCCCCACTCCAACTACTGTGTTTTTTATTTACTCTACGCACACTTGAAACCCTTTTATTAGCACTCCAATGCTGGGTATACGCCTCATGCGTGCCTCGGCTGTTTCTGTAAATTGTACAACTTTTGGCCACAGTCAATTACATGCGTCGTAACGTATCTGTTGCGCCACATGATTGCTTGTAAATTTTGATTCTACCTGTAGTGGTATGGCTCCATGAATTCGAAATTAAAATATTTATTTATTTATTTACTACTTGTTCGGATAGCAGTATGTTGCTTGTTGCCGCATCTTGACTGCCAAATTACCAACAATTAAAAACAACGGACACGTGAAGATTTCTCCGGCAATTGGTGCACCTGTTTATTGCCGGAACAATTCTCCGACGCCACCAGCGAGCCTTACTGAGATATCTCCCGGGTCTCAACGGAGAACACTCGTTTAGAGACTGAAACGGTCCAACTCTGCCTATGCTTCATCTGTTCTTATGGTACATGCGCTCATTCGGGAACACAGTGAACCTGCGGCGCATCATCTTATAACCTTCTGGATGCTGCGGCCTAAGGTCCACACTGGGCGAGCTTTTGCCGAAGGCTTTCATTATTTATTGCGAAGGTTAAAACGCAGTGGCGACTCGTACCTGTGGACGTTTCTCCATCTATCTCCTACAAGTGACCATATGACGTTCCTACGATATATAAGGTCGAATGAGAGCAGTCAATGCATCGCTGCTTTGAAAAAGGTGCTATGCTAAACAAGTGCATTTAAATAAATAAATAAAAGGTTTATTCCGGTCTACACGACACACGATTGCACAGGTATGATTATGGTAAAAGTAAACGTGCTCAATTAATGTACAATGGAACAAAAGGTCTGCCACTTGTGTTGATATACGAATGTATGTATGTAAGTCTGTGGTTGTGCGTAGCCGTGTTTATGGATGGTAAACGCTTTCCTGCCATTTTGAGAGTGTCGCTAGTGCTAAAGAGATGCGTGATGATTGTGTACTCTAAGAGCTTGTCCGGATATGCAAGAAGGATGACTTTAGTTGGTGACAAGTCACAACTGCCACACTACTGTGTAATTAAGCAGACATTGGTGACTTTTTATAGGTAGAACGCTTAACTAGCAAAAATCCAGTGCGTCCTGGATTACTGCCGCAGAACTATTTGCTGGAAATGGGTAAACCTGAAATACCCAGCTGACACCCTGGGGATATGTTTCCGCTAGCCAGCCAACGTGTAAGTGTTCCAACTGTTTCTCCTTCAGCGCAACTATAGAGCTAGCAGCACGTTCCCGTTCCGCATGTGTGATTATTAAATCACCGGTCATCAAGAAACTCGGTGCAGCTAATGATGCCCGACTGAATAGGTCACGTATATGAGGGGCTACGTACACACAAGTAAAAATCGCTAATTGGCACTGCAATCTCATAATGCTAAAGACAACCTGAGTATTCGACGACGGCATGGAGCAAGAGGCCTCACAATTTCCATAGCGGATCAGGCTCAAGTTCAAGTTCAGATAGGAGTGGAACAATAGGAATTTCCCTTGTATGTTCCCTCGTACAAGCGATGTTGATCCAGAGTAGTTGTCGACCACAATTTCGGTAAGCTTGACTAGGGAAAGCAAAACGCAGGTAGCATACCATGGTCCACCAATTAATACCTACGTGACCTTCCCTAGCAGTCTTCACTGGGGAGTGGCTATTTGTTGGAAGCAACCGTCGTAATGGGTCGGTGAGTTTGGTTACGGCAGCCAACACGCAGGTCATCGCGCGGTTAAATATGAAATAGATGTACGTTAGTTGCAGTGCCCGTCAAGCGACTTGGATGCTGGTAGTCATCGACTTGTTTGATGCCAACCACATGTTTCGTCTTATGCGCACCGGGCGCCACAAAAGCCCGCAGGAAGTGGAGAAGGCGGTGATAATGTTCCAACCTCAAATACCAGCCAGTTTGCTCAAATACTCGGTGTTGACCCCGTAGCAGTATGAGCATCTGTATGGAAAGAAGGTGTCCAAGAATGTATTGCACCAGTTTGTTTAATTGCGTTGCCTGCCTTCCAGGCGTGATGTATCCCTGGAAAGCAGTACATCAAATGGTCATAAACTAAAGCTCGTTCGTTATCGCCCCCTTGATGGTAACTATCCTGCAAGCTTTTCCTTCATGCAGTAAGCGTAGCTCACTTAGCAGGTCAATTTTAATTTAATTTTATAGCCACGTCTTCCAGGTTGGGCAAACGTGGCTGTGACTTGCGAACTGATGCTTGATTGTTGAGGAAGAGTCACAGGTATGTGGTTTGATGGCTAGATGCCAGGGTCACAATGAATGCGGTAGTATGTAGCTAGACATTATGGGCGACCAGTCAAGCGAGCGCATTTGCAGTACATTGATCGGTGAAACCTACGGACAACTGCCCGGCGAGGTTGCCGACGTTGCTTGTTTGCTTAAACGAAATGACACGTGCCGTGTGCTCACCGAGGGGCAACCATAAGTTATGCGTTCTTTACAGAGGCAAGCATGGTTTCCAGAGGGCAGCCCTAATGCGCTTAAGGTGGCTCACGGGATTCATTAGAGAAACTTCGTTATATATGTGTTGAGGCATTGCATGCTAGCTGATGTGGCCGGCGTTGAGACGTCGTTCTTTTACACCCTGTTACCGAACGGGACGTCGCACCAACACACGCATGTCGGTGAGACCATGCTGAACCTTTTATCAACGACTGCAGTTGTGCTGACGGTGGTAAGGGACTACCTCGCGGCGCAAGTAAGCACTTTTCCTTCTCTGTATCCCAGGGCGCATACGGTGTTGCGTCGCTTCGTGCCGCGGGAGACATGTGCAGACGCCCCTCCCGACTGCAAGGGGCCCGGTCCGCGGAATCGTTCGTCCTTCGTCATGGATGAGCACCTTGGTATAGACTAGGGATTGTAAGCACATTCAGCGTAGGCCCCGTACGCTTGAGGTCCGCACATCTGGATGCAATGAGTACTTGATGAACAGATGGTTTCAATATACTTCGTCCCGAGCAGCGCAACTTTTGCGGACGGTGTGCACATTCGGTTGCTTTTATACCATGCACCTAGAGAACAATATAGACAGTCGAAGAGGCAACGCAGTGATAGGCATTCCTGCATTGTACTCCCCACTGTTGTGGTAGCGCGCTTGACGGCTGTGTCTGCATAGAGGCCCACAAAATTGGCCAAGTGCAAGGTTAGTCCGTATAGGTCGCCCGTGAGTTTGGCAACGACCAGGTCCTTTCGCGTGTGCAGTACTCCGTACTTTCGTTAACCGTGTATGAACTACGGGAAGTAGCACTGCGTATGTGTCTTGTACTCCAACGGCTTAGTGTGCAACGTGCGGTGCAAGCTTGGTTTCCTCATACCAGCGTAGCAGACGGGTTGACAGCTGTGATTGGGAAGGTTAGTTGCATTGGCGGATACCGTGTGCTCAGCTGTGTCACGACGCGTGAAGAAGCGGAATGCATCTGTGTCGCCTTGTTCACGCATGCCGATGTCGGTTACCTGATCCACCTGAACTGATTGCCTCGCCAATTTGCGCTAAGGCAGCTAAAGGTGTTGTTGAAGCACTGGAATACGGCGAGCAGGTAACGGTGACTGACGGTGCAACAAAGTTGCGCACAGCGGAGGTGTTGTCAGAATAGAAAACACACGTATGTAGCGTGTCGGCGGAAATGCTGCAGCGCAACAGCACATCGAGGATAACATTTTTGAGCTTTTCACCACGGATATCAACATATGACTGGCAAAACTAGAAACTGTGTTTCCCCTGTGCCTCTTGAGCAACCTAAAGAAGCGTTGCCCTTTTTGGACTGAAGGTATCCGAAACGCCCGTGGTACGCGGTTATCCCTGAACTACAACTCTCCTGTGACCGCAAGTCCTTTAACCGCGGCAGCAAGGTAACAGAACTGATCACTGGTACATCGGAGGATGGCGATACGCATTAAGGACACTTTGCCATCTGATGTGGCGTTTTGCCTTCCGAATGTTACCACGTCCAGCAACTACCGCTGCAGTCCGTGGAGGCCTATCGCTTTATCAAGCAAAACTTCTTCGGACATGGGCACGTGTACCGTATGTTATCGTTTGGAAGGCAAGACGGAAATAAGTGCTACGGAAGACTGGGTTATGTGTGATGATTGCGGGCGTTGGTTTCACCAGCCTTGCTGCTGGTGCGATGGGAAAGAGTACTTTCGTCGTTTGTTTTGCAGTTAAGGATTTGTGACATAATTTGCATTTCAAAGGAATATGCCGCGTAATTTTGCGCAGCCACATCTCGAGTGCTAAAAATTAAAATTATGCGTCTCGGTTAGGATGTTATGCCACGCAGTGTTTTGCGCGGCAACATATCCGTGACCTGTCTTGTTTCGTGCCGTCGCTCCGTTACCCCTACTCTGAGGGATGACTAGACTTGTTCCCTTGTTAGTGTTATAGCCTTTTTCTTACTACATTGTACGCCCTAGTCCCAAAGCGCCGATTACTCCATTCCCGCTTAGTCGGCACCCTAATCAATGAATACATTTGGACTTCTGAAACATCTGTTAGTTCGGTTGACCTAATGGCTCTGTTTTCCTTACGTGGTGATGCTTGTGGGCTTTCCCACTGTTTACCAAAACACCCTTTTCATCCAGACCCCAACCTTATGTTATATCGATTTCTGTTTTCATTGCTTTTTAATCGGATGGCCCGCTTTACTGCCCTGCCTTGATCTTGTCTCCCCTGACCAGTCCGTTTCTCTCCGCCTGCTCCTATGCTACCGAGACTTAAGCGGTATACGCTCCGAGAACTAAGCAAGGTGTTTCCCTTACATCTAGAACCAGCTAGACTTGCTCACCATTTATTGTTAGCTCTTTTCTCACCTTTACTATACGTCCTTCTGCGAACGCGCCGACTAATCAAATCTTACCCGATCGGCATCCTGCCCCCCGGATTCCTGTAGACTGCTAAGACGTCACCTCTCTTAGTTCGGTTGACTCCACTATCCCTTTACACTACCCGGAGAGCCTCGTGGGCTTTCCCCAACTTTTGTCAATAAACCTTTCTCATCCTGACGCTAACTTATATCTTATCGCGCTCTGTTTTCAGTTCTTCTTCAACTGGAGTGCCAGATCTCACTGCCCTGCGGTGATCTAGTCCCTCTGATCAGTTTCTTTCTCTGATTGCTCCTATGGTACCCAGGCTTAAACGATATACACTATGCAGACTCAACGCTATTGTTCCCCTACGCGTTGCGGCTGTTAGACTCGTTCACCCTCTCTTGTTGCGGCCGTTTTCCCTGCCTTTATTGTACGTGCTATTTCTACGCACCGACTAATCCACTCTCGCCGGATCGGCCAATGGTTATCCGATTTCAATCAGAATTATTCGACGTTACAAACCTTGGTTCAGCCGATCCAAAATTTTGTTTACATCACCTAGAAAGCATCGTGGGCTATTCCACGCTCTACCAATAAACCCTTCACATCCAGACCCTAATGTCTTCTTATATCGCCTTCTGTTTTCATTCCTTTTTTAATCGGACGGCCGGCGTTACCCAGCTCTATCTACCTTTGTAATATCCAAATAGCACCCCAGCAGAATTTGATAACCTGAGCGCCGCTGTGTCAGCCTCTACGCTCTGAACTATCTAACAGCCGTCTGGTATGCTTGCGCATCTTCCGTTCCCTGTCCGTTCTTCATGTAACCTTTCTTAGCTCTCTTTTGTGGGGCAAACAAAACCCCAGTAGTTCGCGCACTGCGCTCCCTTCTAGACGTTCATTTATTTATTACCCGCTACGTCTATGACCCCTACTTATACTGAAGTCCAGCTCTCTCACCGGCTTTTCCTGGCACAGGCTTCTGCTAGTTGTTCAGCTGTCACCTACTCGTCTGCGACAAATAATTAATTGTAGTGCAGTTTTCTCACTTGATTCTCCCGGCTCAGGCTTCCTTAGTTATATCTCATTAGCCCCCTAGCATGAGTTCGTTAGCTGCGCGTCGATGCGTCTTAGTCCATTATGCTCGGAACTAGTTAACAACCTCGTTGTATGCTTACGCTTCTCTTGTCCGCTGTTCTATCACGAAACTTCTCTTAGTTTTCTTCAGTCGTGCAAGCATATCCATGTATTCAGCGCAAGCCGCTATTCTGCCTCACATTTCTGAATGTTCATTTATCCCTCACTCGCTGTATTGTCTTAGACTGATGTACTCTGTGACACCATAGGAATCCACTAATGACCAAACTGTCTAATGGAACGGTGACCGCTGGCCACCGAAAGTTTTTCATAGTGCCATTATCCGTTGGTCCTCTCAACCTCAGCACCTCTATTTAGCAGCAACTAATGGTCGTAGGTTCCAAGCATCTCTGAGCCTATCCAAAGCTTGCTAAAAGCCCCACTCTTTTAGCTCCAACCATCCTTTGCGACTGTCTGCGTCACATACATTTGCAGTTTGTTGACTAATTCTGGGACACTCTAGCTATCCACCAGTCACTAATAGGCTTCACCCCAATGCCACTGCTAGCCGTCGATATCCTCTCCGTTAGCACCATTATCAGTTCTTCGTACCACCTATGTCACCTCTCTTCAGCTGCAGTGAGTCATTGTAGGTAGCATACCTCTTTGCGCTAGGAGCCACCCACTATCTCTCCAACACTTACTCTCTTAAGTTGTTAACATCACATACCTTCGCCGGTTGGTTGACTCTGCTGACACTGTAACTATCCACTAATAACTAGAAGGCTTAAGGCGAATTCAGTTGCTGTCCACTGGTTCTCTCTCTTCGCACCATTATCCTTCGTTCCTCTTCATCACCTCTTCCACATTGATTGGTTGTAGGCTCCATACATCTTTAAGCATATCCGGACCTACTAGGAGACATTCCTTGTTCCTTCATCCTGTAAGCTTTTAGAATATCTGTATCACTTACCTTCGCTGGCTTGTTGATGTATTCTGTGACAATGTAGGAATCCACTAGAGACCAAACTGCTTATCGCAATGGTTACATCTGACCACCAGAAGATTTTCATAGCGCCACAACCTGTCAATCTTATTAACCTCAGCATCTCTATTCAGTAACAACTAGTGGTCTTGGGCTCCAAGCATCTCCGGAGCTTGCTCAGAGCCACACTCTCCATCTCCAACCTCCATCCTTGGGGACTGCCACCATCTAATACATTTGCTGTCTGTTGACTTATTCTAGCACACTTTGTTATCCACTAGCCACTAGTGGGCTTCACCACAATGCCACTGCCAGCCGTCGATACTCTCTCCCTTAATAAAATTAGCAATTCTTCGTATTACCTCTGGCACCTCTGTTTTGCAGGAGCCATTGTTCGTAGGCTTCAACCAACTCTGCGCATCTCCGGAGCATGCTAAGGGTCACTCTTTTACTTTTCTCTGGGACTGTGTGCGTCGCATACATTTGCTGTCTGTTGACTTATTCTGGGACACGTTAGGTATCCACTAGCATCAAAACGCCTCACCCCAATGCCACTGCTAGCCATCGGTACTATCTCTCTCTCTTGATATCATTATCAGTTCCTCGTATTTTCTATGTCACCTCTTTTAGCTGCAGTAAGTCAATGAAGACAGCATACCCCTTTGCGCTAGGAGCCACTCATTAGCTCTCCAACACTTACTATCTTGAATTGTTTGCATCACCTACCCTCGCTGGTTTGTTGACTCTTCTGACATCGTAACTATCCGCTAATAACTAGAAGGCTTAATGCGATTGCAATTGCTGTCCACTTGTTCTCTCTCTTCGCACCGTCACCCTTCGTTTCTCTTATCTTCATCAGGTTTTCCACAGTGATCCGTTGTAGGCTCCATACACCTTTGAGCACATCCGGACCTACAAGGAGACATTCCTTGTTTCTCCATCCTGTAAGCTTTTAGAATGTCTGCATCACTTAACTTCGATGGCTTGTTGATGTATTCTGTGACACTGTAGGGATCCACCAATGGCCAAATTGCTCAATGCAATGGTTACATGTGGCCACCGACTGTTCTTCATAGCGCCATTATCCGTCGATCCTCTTAACCTCAGCACCTCTATTTAGTAGCAACTAGTGGTCTTAGGTTACAATCACCTCAGCTTGTTAGGATACCTTCTTTGTCTTTCCAGCATGCCTTCTCCTGGAATGTCTGTATCACTTACCTCCGCTGGCTTGTTGATTCATTTAGTGACCCTATAGGTATACACTAGCGACTAAGCGTCTGATTCGAATGGCCACCTCTGGCCACTGATAGTCTTTCTTAGCGCCACCATCCGTCGGTCGTCTTAAATTCAGCACCTCTGTTTAGAAGTAGCAAGCTCCACACATGCGATTACACAGTGCTCGTTAGGAGCCACTCATTATCTCAGTAACCTTTATTCCTTTAGAATATCTGCATTTAAACTTTCCGCTGCCCTACCACCAACTGCCTTTTAGATCTCTCTTGCGACAACCTATTTGCGTTCATTTATTCTGCGCTCCCTATCGTATTACGCTAGCTATTTGCTGTCCATACACCTTGCAATCACCACCAATACTCTAACTCTCTTTGCTCTTCCCCACGCAAGTTTTGGCTTATACCAAACCAATACTTCGTAGATTACTTACTGGTACAACGCTCTTGTCTCTAAGCAGGCGTTAGCAATCCACCCATACGGCTAATGATTATATAGGATATTCAAAAGGCACTTTAAGCATAATTAGTGCTGCACAATGTACATGCTTTTGTCTCAAGCCCAAATGCTGTAACATAAGACTTTAACAATGTTTAACTCCAAGCCTGTTTTTGCGGTCTTCTCTCGGTTGTCCTTCACTTCCCTTTTTTCCGAGGTCCGGAAATCTTGGAGATCTGGGATTGGACTGAGGAACAATTTCCCCCCCAGACGGACTTAACCACCGACAGGGAATTATATGGAGCATGGTTGGACACCAAAAGGACCCAACTACCATCATCAAAACCCTTGTCCAGTATGGAGAACTGAACACATTTTCATACTTCCGTACATTATATATCTGAACAATCCAGACAGCATAAAATTTTATCTTTCGCTCACCTGGACACAGAACAAGACGACTATTCGCGACGTTCCCCTTCTCAACCGGCCTCATCAATCATGGCGGCCCCGATAAAACTACCTGTCCAACTAACAGAAGAAATTAAGAGCCATTTGTCTGCGAATTAGCGAATACGAAATCAGTCGTCAAACTGCTATGCCAGTCATACATTAATGTTCAAAATGCTTTACGGCAGTGTTGCAGGACGTGGTAGGTTTTCGCCTGGCAAGCCTTCTCCCTATAAAAAATCACAACTGTCTGCTTAACCATATTGCGACGTGGCGGATGTGATTCACCACTGCATAAAGTCACTGCCCACAATTACATACTGGCAAGTCGACTGGACTCACATCTCAACTTTTCCCGACACCTGCAAGAATATGTTACGCTCCGTCCACAAGCACTGTTACATTGCACTTATAGTGCCTAGACCGTTTCAACTACACACGATTGAACCCGAAGTATCGTCGTGATACACGACTGCCTTTAGACCTTGATCACGCCTAATTTGGTGTGTCTTAAGGAATTTGAGAACAAACAATTATTTATATGACCAATTTGCTACTGTCACTGGCACGGTTACCATAATATGTCTGTAAAGTTGCACATACCTGATCATGCCTTCATGGGCGTGCCTCGCATAGCCGAGAATAAATATTTTTTTATTTATATATTTAGCTGCAATCCTCCAGCTCTCGGGCTAGCATTTCCTAGCTCTATCCAGCTTGGTACCATTATCTTAGCACCCTAGCTGCTGCGGTTATGCCTCATGTTCTGATGTCCTCAGCAACCTTAATGTACGCTTGCATTCTGGCTATTCGCTGCCCTTCCGTCAATTAACCTTTCTTAGCTTTTTAGTTCCTCACTCCTCTCATCTGGTCAGTACACTGATGCCCGTTAGCTTCTCATTTATAGGTGTACATTTCTCACTTACTCGCTGCTATGTTTGTGACACTTATCCATGTATGAGTCAAACAGTCTCACTGGCTTTTCCTGGGTCAGCAAACCCTAATATTATCTTTTTAGCACACTAGAATAACCCGTTTCTCTGCGTGACGCTACGTATACATTTGTTCCGCACGGTCGCTTTCCTTTAACTGATATTTACCACTTCACTTCTATTGATCGATCATTTCACACCTAGCGTTTCGTGTCCGCTTTTGCAGCAACGGTTTCGACGCTTACTTATGTAGGAGGTAAGCTCACTCACAGGCGTTTCCCATCGCGGTCGGCCATAGCACTATATTCTCAATACCCTCGTGTCGTCTTTCTGGATTGATCCCCAGAAGCTTTGTACTCAGCGCTTGAATCCTATCTATCCAGTGACTTACCACTAATTGACATTTGAATCGCTTTCATCGCAAGACATTTATACCTTCACTTACTTATTCCGCGCTCCCTATCGAAATAGGTTGGCTACCTGCTGGTCTCTAAATTCTGTTTTCTGTTTTCCTACGCAATAGTTGCATCAAATCAAACTGACACTGCGTTTTGGCACAATGGCGCAACACTCTGTATCCCATGTAGATGGTGGCAACTAAACTATACGGCCATTGCCTTCGTAAACATTTAAAAGGCACTTTCAGCAAAATAATTGTTGCACATTGTACATCATTTGTCGCCACTAAATGGTATACCATAGGACTTAAACAATGTTTGTTCTCACGGCTGTCCTTTGCGGCCTTGTTTGTCTCTCACCTTCCCATTTTTCCGAGGTCCGGAACTTCATGGGGATCTGGGATTGGACCGAGAAATAGCTTTTGCCCGGGACAGGACATAACCCACAAGGACCTACAAAGAACGTGACTGTACAACAAATGAATACAAATGCACTCACTACCACGACCGTTGTCCAGTAATGGTGACTGGATGCGGGGCCTGCACACTCCTGAAATGTATACATAAACCTAAAAATCCAGACGCAAACAACTGATATTTTGCTCACCTGGACACTCACAAAGATGATTCTTCGTGAGGGTCTCACTCTCCACGGGCCTCAGCCATTATGGCCGCCCCGACCAAAGATACCTGATTAACTAACAGTGGAAATTGGAAGCCAGTGGACTACGGATAACAGAGGGTGAAATCAGTCGGCAAGCTGCTTTGCCAGTTTTACATTAGTGTACAAACGGATTTCTGACAGTGTTCCAGGACGCGGTGCGTTTTCGCCTAACAATCGTCCCCCCTATAAGAGCCAAAGATGTCCGCTTAACCACACTGCGACGTGGCGGATGTGACTCGTCACGGAATAAAGTCACTGCTCACAACTACATACTGGTAAGTCGACTAGAATTACCATTTAATATTTTCCTGTCACATGCAAGAGTAAGATACTCCATGCTTACATGTATCGTTTTCACTACACATGCAATGCCCAGACGGTTTATACTGCGCACGCTAGAACCCAAGGTGCCGTCATGCATTGACGACTTTATTCCTCATGATTACTTTACAATTTCCAAAGCCTGTACAACTATCGGCTCACTGCCGATTGCATACATAGCAACGTATTTGTTGCGAAACATAATTGCATGCAAATGTTGAGCATGCGTGGTTTGGTGTGTCTCGACAAATTCGAGAATATACTATTTATTTATTTAAAGAAACACGGCTGGTTGTTGACTTAACGAGTAAGCTGCTTTACCTTTTACAAAACACGCAGCTGCGTTTACACGTGTCGCCACCGCCATCATTTTATAAGGGTGGGTCTTCAAAGGTGCCCAAGATCGCCGTCCAAATGCTTTACTAACATACACACCTTGTGGTTGTGAATCACAAACCATTTGTGTTAATTTGCCAATGAGTGGTTCCGTGACCATGGACCGAATCGCTTACATTGGTGACACCTTGAAATTGTTGCTTGCTTACACGCAAGCAACCTGCGTATTTTCTCTAGCCGTTATACGAAATAAAATAAAAAGGATCAAAGAGAGGCAAATGAATTTTACACAAATGCACCGTGCAGCAAGGCAGGTTGCCGTCAGAGATAAACATTTGGGAAGTGTGCACCTACCTGGTTTACGCAGTGCAAATGTTCGGATGCTACTTGAAAACTTAGAAGACCTCAAAAGTGTGAGAACAGGTCAGGAATATTTGCGTTTAGGCAGTATTGTAATGCAGGAAAGCTGCTTCAGCGTGACCTTGAGAACATAATTGTGGAACTCAAAGTCCAACTCTTTATGCTTTGAGCGCTAATGTACAAAGGGGAACCGCAGAGCTGGCGTTATCATTTACCTAAACAATTCCTTGTGTCCATCGAGGAAAGCACTTTTAGTACAGTTTGCGAAGCATCCGCTGTTTAATTGCAAAATATAAACCTAGACGGCTGAGCATTTACCGTTCAATATTATTGGTTAATTTTTGTATCTTTCCCAGCTGTCTGAAATACGAAGTTGACGAATGTTACGACAGATTTACTACTGTGCTCCTTGAGTAGTTGTAACTCATTTTGCATGTTTGCCGGTGACTTTAAATGATCTGACACCGGCTTCCTTGCGAGCCTAGTACTTAAGAACATTGTGCAGTCTCCAACGAAATAAGTGACATTTGGTACCAACCTGAGATATTGTTCCCTTTGTAACCGGGCACCGCTTAGGAGCTCTGATCATGCTCTCGTAAAGCTATTTCCAGTTGGCTATAGCTAGACAAACCATAATGATACTACCCGCTGCAAGAGCGAAGGTTCTGGCGGTGATAATGCCATCACTAGAAAATTCAGCGAGTGCGTGAGACAATTGTCTCCATTTATCTTAGTGTACTTTACGTAGCGGGTCTAGCAAAGTGTTGTGCCAAGACAACTAGTTACGTAAAATTCTGCTTGGACACTTGTTGTGCTAATAAAATTATTTTTATCCTTGCGGACAGTTTCTCTTGTCAACATATCAGACAGCTGCCTAGAGTTAAAAGGAGACCTTTTAGATATGAATAATTTACATCAGTAATGTCTCTACCTAGTAATATAAAAATTGAAGTGCGTCCACTTGCCGAAATCTACGTTCAAGCCAAACAAGGAAACGATAAATATCGTGAACTCCGGAAAGCGTTGAAACAATTAAGCTGTGTCACCCGCAAAGTCACGCGTTCAACTCCTGAGGTGAAAAAAGTAAAACTGAGTTTTTTCTGCGAAGGGGAATACTCCATCCTGTGATATATTCACTGCTCGGTACAGATAGCTTAAACTAATCCGCATTCCGTGAACAGCATGCAAGTACAAAGTAAATTAATCGGGCTGCAGATGAACCAAGCACCTGGTCTGACCAAATTATTTCCTGTGGTACTCAATGGGTTAGCTGACTACCTGACGGAGCCCGTCGCGGACGTGTACGCACTGTGCTTCGAGCAGCACAAGCTAGCTGACATTTGGCGAAGAGTAATCGTCACGTCAGTGCCAAAGAAAAGAACCTGCAAGTATCGGACGATCGCGTGCACCTTGATTGCTCTTAATACATTCGCGGCTTATACTTAAAGAACCTCAGCACGGAACCGTTTGGATGACACAAAACAGTTTGTACATCGCAGCGCAAGGTCTACTTTAGTAGATGTAACCTGTTTGGCACATACTGTGCTCGCGTCACTGGATAATAAAAACAAATACATCCCCATCTGATTCCTGAATTTTAGCGACGCTTTTGGTTGTGTTAACCGTGAACTACTACTGCAAGATCTATTAGGCTCCGGAGTGCAGACTAATGTTGTTCATCTGTTGAATGAGTATTTACCAGTTGTTCTCATTTTACCAGGTCAGTGGAAACCAGTTTATCTGCAAGCACGACGAACTCTGGTGTTCTTCAGGAGGCCATTTGTCCGCATTCTTGTTTTCCACTTACGTTACCTCAAGCCCAGTCCCCGAAGAAGCCATCCTGCTGGCATATGCAGCCGATGAACTCCATGGCGTCCATCTTTCAAGCTTAGAGTCATGAGCCAAATTACAAACCTTATTGGACTACTGCACAACTCGTAAAACTTTAGGAAATGCTAGGAGGTCCTTTTTAGGCTGTTCAAAGTAACACGCTATCGACCTATGTCGACACATTATCTACAACTTTGCATTCACGGGGAGTGTTTGACCTCCTCAACTCAGTAAATTGTCTGTGAGGGACACTGAACAGTGAACCTACGTAGTCCCTTCAAGTGAACGAAACCACGATGTCACTCATAATAAATCGCCAAACTTGGGGAGTGAAAGCTCATAAACAGCAAACAGTTGCACATTACATCGTCCCAACACAGGAGGCACAATAACGCTTCACGTCTGGAGAACCCTAGAAAACAAAGTTCTTGAAGTCCTACCCATGCAGGCTATAGCGAATTACACGTGCAGAGGCATTTTGCCATTTGCTCGGATGCATTTGCCTTTATTTCTGACGTTAGACGTATGTAGCTTATTGGCAGTGAGGTTGCATGTATAGCGATGCATAAAATGAGCTAAACTTGATAAATCTTGCGGGTCCTGTCTACTACATTGATGTGGTTGACAGCCTCATTCGAGTCAAATGGACACTGAACTGTCCTGGCTTATCCATTTAGGCCAGGATCATGTAGCCACTGAACAAAATTAAAACCGCTTAAAGTAAAATACTTTGGGGATTTTACTTATACTGTGGGTTTTTGACTAACCAGTCTCCGAAAACGACACAAGAAGGTCTTTCGACCATGGCCTAATTACAAAGTGTCACGTAATTTTGTAAAGGCAATACATTCTATAGTGCGTTACGAGCCTTTCCCTCTATCTTTTTTACATATATGTCTAGGTTTTATTACATACACCTGTTGAGTCTGCTTAGCGGCCACAACATCATATATTGTACTTACTGCTACGGTGGAGCTGTATTGCAGATCACTAGATACGCAGCCCTATTGAGATCCCATGGCAATGAGCCACATTTCATAATTTTTCTTTTCACCATAATTGCCTGAAAACTTTTACGGCATTGGGTACGGTATTAGCAGTCGCTCCAGCACTCTGGAAATACTGCGAGCATTGCGGTAAGTTTGTGCTTAACATTACAGCGCTCAAGCGTTGTTTTGAGTGATATTTATTTTTTAGCAATATTTTTGCCAAAAGACTTGTTTCTATCTTTGGCCTCGCTCAAAGGCATTTGACAGTGACGCTTGAGGTCATCCGTTAATCAGATATATTTATTATATCCTACGTTTATGATTTTAGCTTATTACGCCGCATGGCCGTCCGCTTTCAAATATTTATTTGGAACAGTTTCTATTTTTACACAAAAGCATTACAAATCTCGCTTTTTTGACATTTTTGATGCCTTCGCTTGCTTTTCTCTTTCCATGAGCGCACCAGGTATCAGTACCCGTAAGCTATCGAAAATAGCTAATGCAACCGGAATGAATATCATTGTGAAACGGTCCCTACAGCTTTAGCGTACAGCAGTTAGAACGTGCACAAATGGGCCCTTGTGAAAAGGAACAAAGACGATAATATTAAGAAGCATGATGATCGACTGTGGAATCTCTTCTATATGAGGAAACTTGTAGAAGCCTGTTCCCAATTGCCAGGCATTCGAAGCCATCGCCTATCGAACTATTACCTGCCACAAGAGCGATTATCTCCGTTCTCGTGCAGTACGCGCGATCAAGTAGTACACAAACTTAACTCCAATATCGCTGTTTTAAGGGCATGTGGTTACTTTACTTTGCGCTGACCCCTCAAGAGCACAGCTTCTGGCTAAGCCTAGGAATAGGCCTTTATTTATTTACTTATCCATCAAGGTTAGAGGAACCTCATTCTATGCTACAGGTCTCAGGTCATGGTTCGTAACATGATGCTTGACTCAGCTTTTTATCACTGCATAGACCTTAGCCTACTGGACCTATTGCCTTTCAGGCAGCATTCCTGATATGCTGAGCACCCACTTATAGCAGTTGTCTGATCAGTGTAATGCCCATGCACGTGTAGTGGATGTTCATGGATGGGAAACGTCAATCTCCTTGTTGTTAGCCCATCGACTTCTGTAAAAGTTTGCGTCCAAAGTATGCACAGCTATTAGACAGCCCCTCCATAGAGCATTGTCCAAATGCATACCAACCGCATTATAGACCAGGCAAATTTGCTAAACTATATACGCTCGCACAAGGGCCTATAGTACCTCTGTAGTTTCTTTCCTGTCAAGTTTTTAAACGATAAAATTTTGTGATTCAACACTGAATAGTAAATTACTCTAGCGATGGTTGTTTTGTCAAAGCCATTTTAACGTGCGCAGTTTTATATCTGTCTGAATGTACTCTCCCTTTACATTATCTATCTTATTCCGTGGCGTTTTAGAGCTGAATACTCACCCTTCAAGGCTGAGTAAAGCACATACTTGACGACTTACTTGTGCTGAAGTTATGTGATACGAGAGGTGCAGGTGAGCTGCTCGAAACGTTTGTATAATTAGCATGTGCATCATGTTACGCGCGTGAGCTGACCAGTAGCTAGCAACTTACAAGCGGTACATTATTGAATCAGTATTCGCTTGCAGCCTTATTTTGCTTTCTGCAGCATGAGTGGAGAAGTTGCTCTGCTCACACGGCATTTCGTGTAGACCAGGAGCAGTCAGCCAATTCGCTTTGCACAATAAACCACCTGCTATCTCATTCCCAGGAGGTTGTCATTGCAACAGCTTTCATCATTCGCGTGCAGCTTTTCTTACTCCTTTTGTTCACCTTGTGGACATGATATCTCTTCCTCATATTCGTGCTACAAATAACATGCACTTTTGTCCGTATCTTTTTGCCTCATAATTATCCGCCAAGTTATAAATAAATAAATAAAGGTACATTTCGAAAGTTTCTAGAATCTTTCATTGCAAGGGATCCGATCCATATTTACACAAACCCCGTGCGGGAGCATGGGGAGTAAGAAAAGTAAGAGTATCAGTTTCTTGTTCGCAACTATGCATGCACAAACTTTTTACGTATACTGGTTGTGCTCTCCCACCGTGAAGTTCATCTGGCTCCTTCAGACGATTGTTGTGTGCTTTTATTTTATTAAATAAATAAATAAATAGTATATTCTCTGTAAAACGAGACACACCTCTAAAAGGCATGATCAAATATGCATACAGGCACAGCTTCTTTGGAATATTAAAACATTTCGTTACAATGAAAGGAATAAACGAAAAGATGCAGTCCATAAGAGCGAGCGTATTGTCAGATAATAGTCAGACCAAGGATCATAATGGCGCTGTGGCGCGCAAAAACTGTTGCGTCAAGATACAAGTGGGGGGTAAATTTGACATGTAGTGATCCATGAGCACAGGAGCCCGAACAAGGTTTAGTGCAATCAATGACCATTACGAAGCCGGGATGATCGGTACTCTACTAAAGCATTCTTTATAGTAAATCAGTTGCACAGGTTCGATGTTGGAGGCTGAGGACTGCGTCAGTGTGAAATGTATAGCAGTGACTTTATTTTGTGGCGAGTCACATCCACCACGTTGCAGTGTTGTTAAGCGGACATTTGTGGCTTTTTATAGGGAGAACGCTTGCCAGGCGAAAACCCACCACGTCCTGGAACACTGTCGTAGCTTCCGTTGGACTGTAGTGCTAGTCGGCTATACATCGTATAGACCGATTTTGCACTCTAATATTCGCAGTCGGTTGACAGCCAAAATTTTCCGTTGGTTGGCCAAATGGCTTAGTACTGAACCGGCAATAGTCGTTGAAGCCAGTCAATGATGTAAAAGAGTCGCAGAGTCGAATGATAATGATGCGGGTGAGTAAACATATTGTTAATAGAGGCCGGCTTTTTCTATTATGTTGTCCGGCTCGCAACCCGTGTCCAGCTATCCATGCTGGACTTGTCATAGGGACGGTGAGTGCAGTTGTTTCTTGTGTCTGAATATGTCCAAAACAGGAATAAATGCTATTCTCCGCGAAGTGGACAAGGATTTCCTTCAAATGTAAGTGTAATTGTCTCCATAATCAAGTGAGAGCTCCAGGAAAAAGCATCGGAAAAGCCGCTTATGCGCGCGCAGTGCTGTCCGTGAAATGACATCAGAAAAGCTCCAGGTGACTGGAGAATCGGAATGTTTGAGGCAGTGAAAGTAATCACGCCAGAATTGTCAGTCTCCGGTTGTGGAACAGTGGATCCATGTAACTACATTATTCCTGGTGAATAAATTGTTCTACTGTGAGTACGAGGCGAGCTAAACCCATTTGTTTAGACCCCGTGGTGGTAGCTTCTCCAGAATGGCGGAAAGAGCTCCATTTGGAACGATGTGTGGGTTCTTCATCTCCCGGAGAAAAGAACAAGCATGTAAACCAGCTGGCTATTGAAAGTGGGTCGACTATTCCCAGTGGATAAACCTTCTTGTTTTGGCAGATGTATCTGTGGAAATCTCGAGAGAAAACGGGCAACGGACAAGAGGCAGCTAAACAGAAAGACAGCAACGAAGCAAGAAGCACAAACACAGACTGGTGGCGCGCAACGGTGCCTATGATACATTAAAATTTATGTAATTTTGTTTAGTATACATGATTTGCAAGCGCGTTCTTTACATCACGTCGCTGGTGTGCCTCAGACCACAACTACTAGGTAGAAAGAAGGGTATAACAAAGCGTGTAGACAACGTTAAGCGATTAAAATGATTATTGGAGAGTAACAGGTAAACCGATGATGATGACAGCAGACCGAATGCGAGCGGCATCTTAGGTGAAACTAAGGACAACAAGGTTGAGACCGAATGCGGGAGCAACATAGGTAAAGCAACGTTCCAAGAAGAAAAGGAAATTTAAGGAATCAGCTATGAGCGGAAGAATGCGGACGGCAGTGCGAAGAGTAACTCATGAGAGCAATTAAGAGACGATAGTCAGGATGAAAAAGGTTTACTACTAAAGTGTGGTGAGCCAAGGACGCTCTCGTGCGAAGTATGAAACGTTCAGTGCTGAAATAGCACCGGTAATATCCCGGTAATCTGAGAGAACTCTAAAAGCCGGAGACCAAACAGACGAAACTCGAGAAGTCGACACATCCGGAGGCCTCGTATTAGTCCCAGAGAATTACACTGATCAGATGATGACAAAGAAGGGCATGGCACTATGCGTCGGTCATCCGATTGAAGATGTGAGAGTACAGGTTACTGATGGAAGTGCCTATATTAATAAAGGGTAAACAAGTCTAGCGGGCTGTCAATGTAAGCAAGACATAGTTGTGGGTCTAGAGAGATTAGATCGGTATATCTTGCTAGTCTGGAAAAGGTCAAAGGAGCATACCGGTCAGATGAGACTAGGTTATTACAAGGCACTAAGAGTTGGCAGTCCGATTAGAGAAGAAATGATAGTATAGGGGCCATAAGGAGAGGAGACGGTCCGGATAGAGAGGTTTACTTATAAGGTGTGGAAACGTCCACGGGGCTCGAGAGGTAATGGGCACGGAGCGTTCAGTCTTCCGAGCATAGCAGGCAGCGTCGCAGAAGTAGGAGAGAAGAAGACCGAGCTGCCGAGGTTGGACTTGGTCGGCGCATTGTGATTGAGTCCTATGGAAAGTGTCTCAGAGTCGTATTTATGCATGTTTTATTTGGAAACGGGATCCGACTCTCGAAGAACTTCCCTATTAACTCGTTGGACCGGTTTGGCTCACTTAGTGGTCCCGTTTAATGATAGGTGCACTTTCCATCCTGCTGAGCGTTGCAAGTTCATCCGGCATTGACAACAGCCTAAGGCCGCAAAAGACCGGAAAACTTGAAATGGAAAGCAAAATGAGAACTTAGGCGGCTGGACAACCATCTAGTAAGAACGAATATCGACGAACAGCGTTTCGAGAGTCAGTTGGCATCTAGACAGTGAAAGTGGCCGAATAGCTACGAGCAACCGAGCGCAGCAGCACGCGTCTGCGTATATGGTCACGAAAACAGGCAAACGCGCCAGTTCCCAGAGCAGGTTAATACAGCATGGCACGTCGCGTTACAGTTGGCACATGTATAAAAAAGAGCAGCGGAATTAGTAGGAACAAGCAAAGTTTGAAAATAATTTCTATAGGTACAAATGAAAATAAAACACTTTCGTAACGGCCCTACTGAGGCGGTGTACATAACTAAAAATATAAATTAACGTAAAAGATAACCAAAAAGCATTGCGCTGAATTTGGTCTCTAGCGCCAAAAAGCTGTATTGGACAACTCTGCTGCCTGCAGGGGGAGGCGGATTAAGGAGAACTTCGAAAAGTAAACTTTTAACGCGTATATGGCGTTTTGGGAACAGATGGAAACTCTAAAAATAGTTAAATGGAACGTTTGTGAAATCGTTGTTTTAATTGACGAACTTGGCTATGCATATGTGAGAGCTTGCTATTGTGTGCCGCCAAACGACTGCGCTATAAATGTTGCGTGCTTCACGGTCGCCAAGGGGAAGGTTCCGAGGGTTTCGGATGCGGAGTGCGGCTGCAATAGCTCAACGTCAGCAGTGCAGCGTTTGGTGAAAGAAGCTCAGTTATTAAGACAGCTAATGAAGCTGGAAAATGGGACAATTAAACAATCAAAGACTTCTCGGCATGCCTACCGGAAACGTCGTGAAGACCTCCATTAATCGTTTTCAATTATCCTGATAAATCTGCCGAGTTACTTACAGAAACTGCTACTGTGCCGCTCATGTGACGCGTTGGTCCAGCTGTAGTGTTCATGGATTTATCAATTTTTGCTCTTTATCTCACCGTTTTTCCATCGGAATTGTACAGTTGGTTTACTTGACCGCTTTCTCCGATACAATTATTCTGACCCCCACCGGTGCGTTCAGCTTTCCTGTGGCAGCGTGTTGAGCTTGTTTTGTGTGACTGTGACATCCGTACTTCGCGGAACCAAGACTGTGGCATATAATCTTTCGACTATTCCGTCGGGGTGGGTGTAATAGCTGTAAAGTTAGTACAGTTGGTCACACGAAGTTCTGCGTATTCCCATATTTTACCTGATGTTACTTCTTCCCTCCAGGTGCGCTGTAGCGCGCAAAATATATTTATTTTCTGTTGTGCACAATTGCACTAATGATAAGTTATACACTATTTTTTTATTGTTTTATTCGCCAGTACTTTACGCCCACATTGACCTACATCCGGCTCGACGACCGTCTTGTACGTTTCCGCCCTAACGTGTTGATCCGGTCTCGTTTCATCTGTCCGCGGCTTCTTGTAGCTCATCATATACAGTCCAATGTGCACGACTCCAGTTGCCTTTTGATATCCTAGCTTAATTTCGCACATTGTCTCGGGCTAGTATTTACGAGTCCTACAACTTGGTGGCCCAGGTTCGCACGCGCGAAGTTAACCTCTTCCGTCATTTGTATTTTTTGTGAGTTCGTTCCATACTCTCGTTTATATAGATGCATTCAATTGTTGCTTGAGTAATTTTAGTTGTTTCATCGTGTTTTGTTTAGCTTTGGTATTTTCGATTCCCATTTCGAAACTGGTGTCCGAGTCGTTTCACAGCGTAAACCTGCATACTGTGGCTGTTCCAAGGTTCATGGAACACCGTCCATAGGCTTAGTTTGCGATAGGCGAGACCAGCCTGGAGAATACGTGCATTCAGAAGGACCACTCGAGGTGAAATGCGCTCCTCCAAAGCCTTCCTTCTTTGCTTTTGAAGCTGGTTGTGGGCATTCTACCCTGTCCATCGAAGAAGGTAATGTACGATAGGATGAAGCTAGTGATCCTAAGTGTTATAGCCCAGCGTACAAACTCGAGATGAACGGCTCAAGGGTCTAAAGCTGTGGCAGCGCATGCCATCGAAGTTGCTCCGCGAAAGTCAGAGCATTGCTGGTCCCTTATTCTTGAGTGAAGAAGGGACAAAGGAGTTATTGGTTGCAGGCTTTCCAGAGTCATGGCCTACAATGCTGCGCATGCTTCGGGATACGTCCCTGAAAGAATTAACTACCAAGGCAGACCCTGTGTTAAACGTCATCCGCAGTGGACGATCAGCCGAATCAGTGGCGTACTCTCACCTAGGAAAACCGATTCGCCGCGTTGCGCCAAGTCGTCAGGCCTATCTGACCATTAAGCAGAGGAAGTCGCAATACCATGCTGCATTATGGCAGCAATGAAAGCTGCAAAGTAGCGGATACCACGGACAGACGCTGACCACGTTTTGTCTGGCTAGTAGCGAGTCACATCCGCCAGGTCGCAGTGTGGTTAAATGGATTTTTGTGGCTTTTTATGTGGAGAACGCTTGCCAAACGAAAACCCACGCCGTTTTGGAACACTGCCGCCGAACGGTGCATGAACCGGGATTAACTCAAGCCGAGCAGTTGTCACCAATTGGAAATTGTTTGGCAGACCTGATTGGGGTTCCTTGGAATCCGGTAGGCCATAATAAGTTGGACAAGTAGGCGCCAATACCTGCGGCTGTATCATTTTCATATCCTCAGCCTAAGTTGATAAGGAAGATTGAACAACCCTTTGACGTGATTCGACGCTTGTAGCTGTGGCGACGCGAGCGCCGCAAGGTCTTGCTTGTGTCAGAATTACTAAACCTTCATTGCAATTAAGTTGCTGAAGCGTCCAGAAACATAATCCAGGCGCTGTCAGTTGATCAATTTTCAAGCATTCCTAAATGGTCATCTCAACTAGGTAGTTCATGATGATGTAATATGAAAGAGCAAGTGTTAGTTCTCGGTGTTGCTCCGGATATACAGAAAACACACATAGATATAAGTATGATGACTTGATCGCTTAGCCCAAGTGGGGGTGTCTACAAATGGTCCGTCGGCTATGAGTTCCCCCTTTGTAAGTACAAGGTCAAGTACTGGCGGTTTGTTATCAACTTTCTACCAGGTAGGTTAGGTGCTGAGATTGTAGTGCGGAAAACTTGCAATAAGGCCCTGCAGTTCGAAGTTGCGTTTTGCTGGAGCTGCCAAGGTTTCCAAGTGGTGCTCGTTGAATGCGCCGGAGAAAAGAACGGGGCTGTAAGTTTGGAGTAGGCATTTAGTCAGTGATAATAGTAGACGGGAATCCATGTTAGGTGTGGACGATGGGGGCGTTATACGTAGGACACGAAGCAGTCGTCGTTGTGCCTGAGGCGCAAATGGCATCATAGCGAAACGGGGACAAGCATCCAGAGCTTCGCATTGTAAGTCGTTTCGATAGTACAGGATAACACCACGGGTGCTGACATTTGCGTGTCGGAACAAGTCCGTCTCCTGCAACGTGCTCCCGGTATGAGTAACCGGAGTGCACCCACGTCTTGGTTATGGAGATGAGATCCCAGGTGTTTGTTGCCTGCTGCAACCGAAGCTCGGCGATTTTGCTGAGGATGTCTTGGGTATTGGTGTAGACGCAGAAAAGTGTGTCAATTCTCAGCAACGATCCGAGATCCATAGGGCTATAGGGTGAGCTTGTACCGACGGTTGTATGGTCGGCCGCTAGCCCCTTTCTGTTGTATTACGGGCGCGTTGCCTAAAATTAAATAAATAAATAATCCATTTTCGAATACCTCGAGGCACACCACATCTGGCATGATAACTACTTTACAAGGGACTTTTAAGCAACAGGCGTGTTGCTTTACATGATATGCGCTGTTCGCACAATATACCGAAGCTACCCGAGTGTAGGCCGCACTGGTCAGGAAAGGAATCTTTACTGATATGACGAAAGGCTGGGTTCAAGAAGGTGTAATAGCGTAATATAGAGAGTAAAAGGGGATAGTACAAACAGAGAAGTGTCTTTTAAGTGTGCACATCCAACATATACCGAACTGATGCGAAAGGTTGCGGAAGGTTGACTTGCTAGTGGGAGCTTTTGTACAATGACTTTATTCGATGGCGGGAGCAAAGTTCCTCCACAGGTAAGTTATTGCCAAAAGAAATTGTCTTCAGGTCCTGCAACCGCTCATGGATATGCCATCAGAAAAGCTGCAGGTAAGAGAAGTAGTAAAAGTTTCTTGCAAAAATCTAAGGCACCGTATCCATTTTTTCGCACACCAGTGAAAGGCGGCAAAAATGCCCAGGTAAACTAAAGTAATTGTGATAGAAGAACCTGCTTCCATATCGGAACAAGGGATTCATGTAAAGACAATCCCATTGAGTAACTTGTGGCCGTGGGATTGCGGGGCGAGGTAAACCCATTAGTTTAGAACTCGTGCGTGGGGCATCTCAACCAAACGTCAAAAGGAGGCTGCCTTCGGAAGGTAATTGGAATCATCGGAATGATGGTTTACTGGTGAGGTCTAGGAGACATCAATTGTTTCAACTTAGCTGGCTGTTGAGGACGGATCTGTTATTGCCAGATGATGAACCGTCATGCGCCGGCCGCCGTATCTGTGGAAATCTCAGGAGAAAAAGCTACGAACAGAGGCAACCAAGCAAGCACACAGACTGGAATGCATCGATAACCACTAATAACTGAATGCTTCCTTGTACCGTGTAAGTTTGTTCAGTGGGTATGACTTACAGGTGCCTTCGTACATCACGTCTCTGGCGTGGCTCACGTTAAACTACAGCCTATGAAGTCGGTTCTGTAGAGCGCCTGGTTTAATGAACAATAAGCGTGTTCACAACCTTAAAGGAAAATTACGGGTATTGGATAGGGGCATAAATAAAGTGGTGGAAAGATGAACGATGGCCTGAATTATCTTCGGTGAAAGCCGCCAGCATACGAGTATCAGCTTAGATTAAGCTGAGGCCACCTGGATTAAAAGACATAGCAAGGCGCAGTCAGTTCATTTAGCAGTGTTTCAAAAGGGGAGGCAGGTGCAAAGAAGCGGTGCTAAAGAGTAAAAAGCCCACGAGGGTCTCCAAGTACATCATCATCATACACGTTAGCTAGAGTTGGGGAACACCTCAGCTACTGTGCCGCAATATATAGGAAAAAGGAGAAAAATGCAACTGGTGCAAGCTAGCTGAGCTACCGGCAACGGATGGGCATCGTGCTGGTAAGCTACCTGCCGGCTAATATGCACCAAAAATTACTAGGCAAAATTTTATAAGGCTAAATGATGTCATCGTGGTTGGAGGGGGAGGCTAAGAGGGATGGGGTGGGACAAAGAAACTCACAGCACGAACGCCACTGAAGTCGGCTCCTAGCCATATCAGCAAGTGTGTCCAACCAAACGTGTTCATCGTCTTTCGGACCCCAACCAGGGAGTCGAGACGCTCCAACCGAGGCCAGCTCCGACGTGAGGGCCTTCATTCCTCTGTACAAAGTCATCGCTTGGCCACCCTCCTCTTCTTCCATCCACACTCCCGACGCGCAAACAACACACGTCGCGGAAGTCGGTGGGCTGGCATGCGTAACACGTAGCCGAACCATCGGAACCTGATGCGTGTGATGACAGTGCTGAGCGGTTCAGTTCCTATTCCTGTGCCATAAACAAGTCATCAAACACGCTCGTTACTCACGCGGTGTCCCCACCAGATGTGGGCTGAATTACGAAGGCACCGGTGATCGAACGTAACTAGCCTCTTCAGGTCCGCTGCTTTAAGCGGCCAGGTTTCACAACCGTACAGTAGGGTCGAACGTACCGCTGCATTGTACACTCTACCCTTCGAGGCAAGAGTGATGTCGCGCCGGCGCCGTAAGTGGCGAAGGTTATCATTAGCGCCTCGAGCTTTTGCTATACGATTTGTGATCTCATTCTCAATCCCACTGGTGTTGATACAACTTCCCAGGTAGTTGAATTTTTGAACGACTTCTAGCTGATCCCCACCAAGGGTCAGCGAAGGATGCGGTGCAGACTAATCTTGGAGGAAAGCTTTGCACTTCGAGGGTGCGAAGCAAAGCACGAAGTGACGGACAGCTAGTGCTAATCTGTCCAGTGCCGCTTGGCACGTTTGTCAGCTGTCACAGATCAGGGCAATATCATCAGCATACTCTAAGTCAAGAAGTCGTTCTCCTGGGAGTAGCTCCACACCTTCTAAGTCGTGTCATGTGAACGCGATTTCCATGACTTCGTCAACAGCGAAGTTGAAGAGGAAAGGTGACAGCGGGCATCCATGTCTCACGTCGCTGGACATATTAAAGGGCGACGACAACTTGCCGTAAGCCCTCACTCTGTCCGAGCTACGCGCATATGATGCTGGAATAATATTCACATATTTCTCAGAGACACCATTCCTGAGTAGACAGTCTCAAAGTGCACGTCTGTCCACCGAATCGAATGCACCTTTGATATTGGGGAACACGACAAGGGTGGGCCGCCAATATGTGTGACGGTGCTCCAACAATTGACGCAAAGTAAGTACGTGGTCAATGCAGCCACGACCTCGACGAAATCCAGCTTGCTCTTTACGAATCAGGCTTTCACGAGTGCCAGTCAGTCTGTGAGGGATAATAGGGGCAAGCAATTTGGAGGCGATGGAGATCAGACTGATGCATCTATGGCTGCCGCATTCCGATAGTGAGCTTCCTAGGAAAATTGAGACTATTGTGGAGCGGCTCCAATCGGTTGGGACAGTTTCCTGCCCCCACAGTTTCACTAGTAACTTGTGTAAATCATCCACAAGAGCTGGTCCCCCAAATTTGTAGAGGGCTGGAGGAAGATCATCAGGTCCCGCGACTTTATTTAACTTCAACAGCGCGACCTCCCGTTCGACTTTTGAGCGTGAAGGTGGATCCAAAAGAACAGCCCACGGAGCAGGGCGATCACTGGTCGGCGAAGAATCGAACAATTCCGACCGATTAAATTGCCTTTCAAGGTGCTCAGCCAAACGCTCCAAGCGCTTTTAGAAGTTGCGGATAGGCTGTCCAATCTCCTCACGTACAGTTCCACTAACACCAGTTCTCCTGCTGCCCGTTTCCAGTGTCAGTCGGAATAACTTACCACGGTTACCAAGGGCAGCAGCCATTTCCATCTCTGTTGCACTATGAGGTCACTAGGATTCGCGGTCTCTTCAGGCTAGCACGGAGTTTCGCCCGGAGCTCTTCGAGAATTTCATTGTGTTCCCTTCCAGCCGGAATATGCCGGCGAGCATCGATAAGTTCCAGAGACTGCGAAGAGACCCAATGTCCATGTTAGCGATTAAACCTACCACATGAGGATTTTCCTGCTGCAATTAAGGTCTGATGAATATGAGACCAGTGAGCTTCAGTTGCATGCAGTGAGCGTTTATCCAACTCGCATGACAGCGTAATTTGATAGGCCTTCAGAACAGCTTGCTGCGCCAGTTGGCCGGTGTCAATGCGCTCACTACATCGTCGTGGGCTTCTGCCACAGCGCATCCGCAGGTCAGCACGTACAAGTGCATGGTCGGTGTGAACACCTGTGCTCCATATCGAGCGACAGTTCTGGACGCAGACTCTCCATCGGTAACTTATCGCAATGTGCTCGATTTGCGTTCATAGCTGGCTCGAGGCTGGTGGGCGCCAAGTCACTCTTCTGCGAGTGCTGTGTCTGAAATTAGTGCTCACAAGAAATAAGCGAGCATCCTCACACTAATGAAGTAACTGCTCACTGTTATCATTACGGGAGCCTGTACCATGTTGGCCGCCCAGATGCAGCTCATCTGTGGATAATTTTCCTACCTGCGCATTCAGATCCCCAGCCACAACTACAGTGTCCGAGCTTCTTCTGTGGCGAAGAAGCTCGTTCAGTTGAAGATAGAAGTCGTCTTTTACCTAGTCATCGCTACTGTTTGTCGGTGCACAGGCAGCGATAACGAATAGCCACCTGTTAGTTCCACAGGACTTTGATGTTTTGAACGAACCAGCCAATCGGACCACACACATCCGGCTACTGATTGGAATCCAATCAACCAGAGCAGCTTCAGCCCGAGGACTCAGGGCAATACCAACGCCGGCTTTGTCGGTGCTTGAAGCTGCATCGCCACCGAATAGGCGAGGTGAGAAAGTGCTGCTAGTGTCACCTGAAGGGGATCGCAGAGTGAGTACAGAGCTCCAGTCTTGCAGGCGGGTATCCGATAAGCAGCAGATATCGACGGAGAGAGTCTTTGTTGTTCTGGCAAGTGCTGCCTGTTGACCGACCTCCAAGTACAGCAAAAGATGATTGGGTCAGCAGCACTAAGAGAGGTAACGTCTCAACGTTTGAGAGAAGACGGGGAGCGGGAGGACAAGCAGCAGAGATTGCATTAGTCGAAGTGTTGGGATTACGAGATACAATAAAGGCATGAAAATGGCTACAAAAACCATGATGAACAAGTCTAGCAGGCTCTAGAGGTAAGGGAAACATAATGTTGAGTCTGAAGAGCTTAAACCGCTTAAGTCACGTTAGCATAGGAGCAGTCAGGGAGAAAAAGACTGGCCAGAGGAGACAAGACCACGGTAGGGCAGTGAGAGCTGGCCCTCCGATAAAAGAAAGAACGAACACCGAGCACATGCTAAGAAAAGCTTTGGGTCGGGATGAGAATGGATTTTCGATACAGAACGGAAAAGCCCACGAGGCTTTCCAGGAAATGTAAAAAGAAGGTTGGGTCAGCCGAAATAATACTTCTAACCTCGTAGAGGTCTGAGTGAATGCTGAGAAGAAGGCTCATATAACGAGACTGGATTAGTTAGCGTGTTGGATTAGAAAGTAAAACTGTAGGGAAAAGGGCTATAACGATAGAGGATGTACAAATGTAGCAGTCACTCGAGGTGAAACAAACACAGGACGGAGTCCGCAGAGCCTATACCTTATCGTGATTATCCCTCTGACAACTCAGTTTGCATAACGCATGAGGAGTGGCAGCAGAATTGCAAAGGAAGCATCTTACTTTCTGTAGACTTGCTTCCTGGTTGTATTTCGGCTACGATCTCGACTTCGTTTACCTGCTGGAGTGGTGCTTTATATCGAACGACCTTTTCGCTCAACTTTGTGAACAAGCGTACGGTCGGCAGTCCGTTCAGAAGTGAATGCCAACACTCAGTAGCGTAAGTACCACCTGCCTAGTTTGTAGCACAACCTACAATCTCCTGGGGCCGTGTCCTTTGTAAATAAATAACTAAATAAATAAACTTTTATTCCCGACAATGCGAGGCACACCTTTACAGACATGATCTTGTTTAGCTTACATAGTGTGATCAAAAATATACAAAAGGTAAACGTTTGGCATAACAGTGTGTGTAAGTGTATGGGTGTATATACGTATGTAGTTGTGTATGAATGTAGCTTGTGTTTTTGAATGTGCCGCAGTATTTTTGACCGTTTGTAAGAACGGGAGAATAAGCGATTGAGGTCCGTGGGTTGGATAGCATTTCCCGGATATTCACCGGCCAGTGACTTTAGTTTGTGGCGAGTCACATCCGCCACGTCGCAATATTTATAAGCAGACATTTGTGGCTTTTTATAGGGAGAACGCTTGCCAGGCGAAAACCCACCACGTCTTGAAACACTGCCGCCGAACTATTTGCTGGAACGGGCCAAACTCGAACCACCCAGCTGGCACCACCAGGAGGTTGTTCGGCTAGCCAGCTGACCTTGGTAGATCGAGAGAGAAGTAGCTACAAGGTCAAGCAAGGGTAATGTCTCACGAATACGGCTCCGCTGCTTTTGGTTGTGTGCCTTTTTCCCATTCAGAGAGCTCACGTGACTGCGAGCCACCGTGAGAAAAGGTTACTGGCTGCAGTGTTTAGCCGTACTTCTACTATGCTCTGCTTTGCTCGCTTGCGCTCGCCCCACGAAATGTCTGGAAAGTCGCGGACCAAGTCGATTTCTTTCTGAAGACGAGCAATCAAAAGCAACACTGCTTCCACCTCATGGAAAGCGTTTAGCACAACCTGAGGAAGCCTGGGTTTGTCATAATGCTTGGAATTCGTGTGAAGCGTGATCCTCGTCGTTGAAGGGTTTAGCCAGAATACCGAGGTTGGTTACGGTAATGCATTTTCAGCTCCTTCACATGTTTCCACTTCAGAGCATTCGAATTTGACTCGGGATAGTTACTACATATTATAGCTAGGCCATCCAATTTGGGAAGGCTTTGGCCATTTGACTTATGGGCACTGCTAGCAGGAGCAAATTTACTAATATCGCATTCGGTGTTGTTGAGTTAAATAAATAAATAAATAAATATTTATTCTCGACTATTCGAGGCACGCCAGTTGAGGCATGATCAGGTATGTACAGCTGTACAGACATTTTATGGGAAGTGTAGTGACAGTAGAAAATTGTTCATATGTCCATGCTTGGAACTGTGCGATGGTGAACATGCGAAAGAACGATTTGGTTGTAGTGGGATCGGGATCCATTGTTTGGACATAATCGCTCTGCCATATATCGCAGTCATATTTCGAGTAATAATGCATAAAGAATCCTGAGTGATCCATTGGAAGATAATTGAAGAGCAAGTTATCCAGTATGATGATTCTAATTGAGCTGCCAGTGTGAAGTTATGGGCTGTGACTTTATTCGGTGGCGAGTCACATTCGCCACGTTGCAGTGTTGTTAAACGGACATCGGAGTTTGGTGATCGCGTCCGTGTCAAAAATTTTGCTTTGCTAAGTCCTACCGAAGCTATTTTGTGCCTAGCATATTCTCAACTGTGTCTGCAAGCCTATCTTATTAGTGGGAGAGTGCCATCCTGGTTTTGGGAGGATATTACACATCGAGCAAACACAAAATACGTCAGGCATGCTGCTGAACAGCCTGATCTAGATTGCTTGGCTTTGCGTTGCGCATGAAAATAGCTTGAGCAATTTATACAGGCAACCACCATTTTAACCACCTTGTTGCAATTTCCATAGGCGTCTTTAGGCGACATGGCTAGGTTAGGAGCGCTCAGCAGGCAGGTGATCGTTTGATGGATGATCCCACTCAGGACCCTGGATTGGTTGATCCGGCCTCAAAGCCAGCCCGCTGAGATAAGAGGCTATTTCAATAACTATCTCCCACTTGCGGTCGCGCGCAAATAACCGTGCGCACACAAGCACACGAAGGTGCGCTATACGATGATGCGCACGAGCGTTGTCAAGCTGCCCTAAGTGTCTCGTGAACTACGCCATAGTACTCATAACATGGATATGCTGCCGTCTGTAGTGACGTTAAGGATCCTTTAAGCCTCCTATGCTTCTTCAACCGAATGGGACCAAAACTACTCTTGAAATGCTCGGGTGTGATGTGATTGCACAAGCAGAAGTCGACAAAGAATGTGCCGGAAATGAGAACGCGCGTACAGTAAGAACTACACAAGTTAGGTCCAAGAGATGGAAAGCACTGAGTGAAGCTCGTTGCACTAGTTAGGAGGAGCGCACGCACAAAAATGCTTGTAGGGAACTGGAATGAACAGAGCGAGTGAAACGAGAGCCAAGCTAAGTGCTGCCGCAAGGTAGGGGGTTGTGCTGGCATGTCCACGGAGGCAGAAGTAAATACGTGCAATTGTACAGACGTTTCACGGTACCGTAACGGTGACAATCGAAGATTGTTCACACGTTCCCGTTTGAAGCCGTACACGTAGTACAAATGTAAAAATTAATTAAGTTCGTTGTCGTGAGGTCGTGCATGTTTGTCTAGGCTTACTTCGTCTACTAAATATTGCAGTAATATATCAGCCACGAATAGATCCAGCATCACTGGTGATCCATTAGAAAAGAACTGAGGACGAAGAAGAACAACCGTCATTCCACGAGGCGTTGTGTTCATGTGAGGGTAGCGCAAATATCTAGGATGTATAGGCAACAAGCTGTGTGGAGACTGCATATGCGGATGGAAAGTGTCAGGGCGTATCAGAAATGGTGAAATATGGCGCTAGTATGCTTACCAGTGTGAACTCATAGGCTGCGACTTTATTCGGTGGCGAGTCATATCCGCCACCTTACAGTGTTGTCCAATGGTCATTTGTGGCTTATTATAGGTTGAAGGCTTGCCTTGCAAAAAAGCATCACGGCTTGGACCACTCTCATCGATCCAGTTGAACGGCAGTGTAATTAGCAATGCTACATATTGACAGACACATAAATACACCATTAAATGGGTCCATTTATAGGCTGGCTGGATGCTGCCCCCGTAAGTGATCAGCTCAATGTTTACATTATTCCTATGCTCGTGCATAAGAGTAGGGAAGTGTGCGGATATGTTTCTGGTTAGCAACTACGATTGCATTGGCTTTGTTAGGTGCACAGCTGATGGGGTTGCACGCGCCTACCTTGAACTTCTTCTGCCTCCTTCAGACGATGTTGAGCTCCTTGATTTTGTTTGTTGTGAAATTTTCGCAGAGCCGTAGTTGTGCAGGTTTTCTATGGAAAAGCAAACGTTACTATGAATATTTGGATAATTTCGGCATGCTCCGTTGTCACATTTATTGGTACGCACTTTGAAAGCAATAAGAGAGGCGGAATTACAACTATCATGAGAAATTAAAAATAATTTATAGAAATACAAACAAAAAATGAGACGGCTTTGTTAAGTGCCGTAATAAGGCGGCATAAGTTATTAGAAAAATGTACCTTAACAGAAGACATGACCAAAGCTGCTTGCGCTAAACTTATCTCTGGCGCCAAGTTTCACTCTGAGTAAACCTCAGAACAAAAATAAAACCTTGTATGGCTATAATATTGCAAAAAGTAGTACAAGATAAGCGGTTTTAGATAACATTTCACTGCTGTCTGTTAAATGTAAAAGCAATTCCAAACGCGCAATAGTTCACGAGTTAGTCGCAATTGGATGGCGGTCTACGAATAACGCCATTCTTTTTCGCTAAATATGGCTATCTGCTCTGCAAGCAAATACCCGAAAATAGAAAAGAAAATGTAAAAATTGGCGAAGTGGCAAAGGTTTTAAATAGGGTTAGCTGTCTAGAAATGTTCCATATATCCCGTAATACCCCGCAGGTCTGGTCAGCTCAGGTGAAAATTTGTGGACGATACAGGCTTCCGCCTAACGAGCGTCCAGCTTCTTGTACCGGTAAGCGAACCAGAGCCCCCGGCACTTCGACGTTTGATCGCCACTCCTTGCCTCTGCAAAAAGAAATGAAGCAAAAGCGAGAGCAATCTTAGCTTTTACAAGGATCAACATCGGATATCAAGGCGAATAAATTTGCTAGGATTATATTAATTCCGGAAAAATACGCGGCCAGCACCTGTCTAGGCCTGCTTTGAAGGCAACCACAGTCTCACAATCCATTAGTCCCGAAGGCAACTTATTCCAGTTGCGCACTACACGATTTGAGAAGAACTTAGCCCTGACGTTCAGTCTAGCTCTCTGTTGTTTGAGCTTCAAGCGATGTCCACGCAAGCGTTCAGAATCAGCCAGCTCAAATAATGCAGGGGGCAGGATGGCACTGAGGCCCTTCATGATCTCAAATGTTTCTATCAGATCGTCTCTCAGTCTACGCCGTTCAAGGGAAAACAACCCCAGGCTCTTTAGGCGATCTTCATACGGCTTCCCCCGTTGACCTTCAACCATCCTCGTTGCCAGTCTTTGAATCTTCTCCAGGCAAAGAACATCATCACGGAGATAGGGCGACCAAGCTTGAACACAATACTCTAAGTGTGGCCTAACCACTGCTTTGTATAGTGGCAGGAACACTTCTGGCTTGGTATTACACAGAGCCCTCCTGAGACGAAACAATTCTCGTCGCGCTTTGTTGGCGGCGTATCGACATTGCATCGAAGGCTTGAAGCTGCTCGTCATGATGACTCCTAAACCGCGTGCCTGGGTAGTGCATTGTAAGGGGAAGGGCCCAAAGGAAGTCTGAACTGCAAGTACGTCTCTACTAGTGGTCAGAATTTGGCACTTGTTGGCATTTAAGGGCAAGTCCCATTGCTTCGACCAGTTTACCACACTGATGATATCCTTGGCCAGTGTTGCACGGTTGCCCCTGCTGACTAGCTTCAAGTCATCCGCAAAGATATAACAGGGGTCTTCAATAAGAGGAGCCAAGTCGTTTATAAACATAAGAAACAAAAGTGGACCTAGCACCGATCCTTGGGGTACTCCACTGTAGGCCACCCCACACTAGAACTCACAGCACCGATTCTAACTCGAAACGTTCTCCCACATAATAATTCTGACACCCAAGACAGAAGCCTAGGATGTACTCCGAACCATGCTAATTTTTCAAGTAGGAAACGGTGATTTACTGAGTCGAAAGTCTTGCTAAAGTCAGGACAGCAGACCTCTACCGGAATCCCGGCGTCAAGACATCATGCCTCCATGAGCGTGCATCGCATAGTCGAGAATAAAATATTTATTTATTTATTTATTTATTAGTAATCTCATCGAGGAAGCACAGTAGATTAGTGAGGCACGACTTCTTTTTAGTGAAACCATGCTGCTCTGCTTTAAGTAGACTGTGTTTCGCCAAATGCTCACAAATCCGGTTTCTTATAAGCTTCTCTAAACACTTGAGCAGAACACAGGTTAGACTGATGGGTCTGTAGTTAATGGGCTCCGATTTGGAGCCACCCTTGTGAATCGCAACTATGGCTGCTTCCTTCCAGTCTCGTGGCAACTTGCATTCCTGGAGCGACAAGTTGAACAGCTCCAGAACAGGATGTTGAAGGATGTCAGCTAGTGGCTTGACTATTGCCGGATATACATCGTCAGGACCGGCTGATTTGAACGGATTCAAGTTAGTCGTCACGGTACAGACCTCTTGCGCATTCAGCACGAGGTCCTGCATTATATAACTGCTGACACAGTGTGGCTGCGATGGTGCAGCACGTCCATTGTGGCTCCTATGCAGATTCTGAAAGACTCTTAGCAGCATTTCAGCTTTATCTCTGACTTCCACAGCCTGGCTGCCATCTTCCATAATTAGACACCCAACGCCCTCACTTAGGGAGGCTTTAGACTGAACAAAGCCGTAGTAACACTTTGGATTTGTTTTCGCGTACCGGGCCAGCCGAAGCTGGTAAGCGTATTTAGCCTGCCGTTGCATCTTGATAGCCGTATTCCGGCTTTTTGTGTACTGTAGCCATCGTCGAAAGCCCCTGGCCTCATTGAATTTTTTCCACTTCTCATTTCGTCTCTTTAGAGCTCTATCAATTCTCCCCATCCACCACCAAGGCTTGCTGTAGTGTCTCGCAGGACGAAGAGGAGCAAACTCATTCTATAGTTGTACTAAAGCAGTTGTAAGCACAGACCACCTTTGTTCCAAAGGTGCTTGTTCCTGGTCAGGGATCCAATTGACCTGGAGGGCTCTATCCCTCAATTTCATGTGGTCAATGCGGCTGCAATTTCTCATGAGGCGAGGATGTCGTGCAGGCTTCAATGTATTTAGGCAGAAAGTGAGGACGCAGTGATCACTCCTACCTAAAGGTGCTTCCACGTGTAGCTCTGCGAAACGACCGTGTTTGGTGATGGCAACATCCAACGTGGAGGGGGCACTCCCGATTCGGCTCCTGGTCGGTATATTGATGCATTGTTCAAGTGCATTCTCATGCATCCAATCAACCAGTTCCTGTTCCAAGGTATCCGCTCTGTTTGCGGTGCCTTGCCAATCCGCATGAGGAAGGTTTAGATCACCAACTATTAGGAAATTAGGCGCAGCAACCACTGCGCGCCTCAATAGTGCACTGAGCTCTTTGTCCTCCTCTCGTGTGGACGATGGACTGCAGTAGACACATATAAAGGTCTCCAACCTGCCCATCATCCTTAAGTGACAAGACGCCACCTAAACGTTCGTATTACTCATCCTAAACGGAGCCTCCCAATGACTATACTGGCGCTTTATAAGCAATAGTGCTCCCCCGCCAGTGTAGGGATCAGGCCTATCTACTCGGTAACTCACGAAAGCTACCAGCAGGGCGCTAACCATGTCGCTCGGAGAAAGCCATGCCTCTGTCAAGGCAACAACATCAGCACATCCGCAGCGCCTCACCATCTCTCCCCATTTGTTCCTCACACTGCAGCAATTGGTATACCATACAATTAGTCCTGCTTGACGCGGTTGTTCCCCTCGGGCGCAGCACCCGAGGAGACACCCCACTTTTTGACGCCGCGTCATTATCGTTCCCCGCCTGCAATGCTAGGTTAAGGTTAGGCTCTTGTAGGTCAACAGGAGCAGAAAACTTGTCAGGTTCCGTCCGAGTTGAGTTGTTTCGTAAACGACCAACTTGCTTCTTTCTCTTTAACGTAGAAGGTCTAGCAACGCTGCCTTCCGAATTTCCTGCAAGGTCAGCCTTGGGTGATTCACAGCGCTGGTTTCCCATACCGATCAGAGAGATGCACGTAATGTCCTTGAGTTCCGGAGCAGCTGACATTATGCGAGTGGCATCATCTAATCCTGGATGCGCCACCTGAACGCTCATGTCCGCAACCCCGCAACTTTCCCCCGGTGACAAGCTGGAAGTCGTACTTCCATTCAGTGAAACTATGGTCGTTGTCACGTGTAACTCGCGACTTATTCCCCTTTCAACCTGCATTGTTTGAGGACTCGAGCAGTCAACTGTCGCTGTGGTAGGAGTGCAGTCCCACCCAGTTCCTTTTGGTGTAATCGTGGCATGTTGCTGACTGACTCTGACCCCAGCGGCCAAAGATGCAGGGTATACAATCAATCGGCTGTAAGTACCTCCGGGTGAACTAACTTGTGAGGAAGCACCTTTTGCGGTACCTGCATCTGATACTGAATTTGTGGTGTGGTAGTTCGAAGGAAAGCCCTCCGCTGCAGTGGGACAATCATCTCTGGTAGGCACTGATGCAGTGCGGGGATCACGTAAAGGAGCACTCTTAACCAAGGTCACAGACACGCCAGCCAAGCGGTTATTAGTATATTCCGACTGACATACCCGCGGGACCTTGGCTTTTGAGCTAAGTGTGTCCGGGGCCACCTGATATCGGTCATTAGTCTGACTCTCGATTAAGCCGGCTCAATTAAGCATTTGATCACGATAAACAAGGTTCCTAAATTCAACCAGAATCGGCCTAGCAAATCCTTGCTGACGCAGTGGACCAGTCCCGCTCCAGCTACCTACACGATGCGCCCTTTTGATACCGACGTTTAAATGTATCCCGGCTATGAGGAGGATGTCGTGTATTCGTCTCCTGCCCAGGTCTCGTCGAGTCTTTGCCTCATGTATCACTGGCTCCTCCCGATTGTAGATAAGAACATTTCTTTTCCTACCCATGGCAACCTACGCACTCCGAGCGTAGCTATTTAAAGAATCGCGCAGTCCGTCAAGCTTCACTCGCAGTGCATCTATGAGCAAAGCCTGGTCGCTGATCACTTTTTCTGCGATGGAGAGCCGCTGCAGATACTTCGCGCCAGCTACCCTCTGAACATCAGGCAACTGTGGAGGAGCAGCAAGCCGCTGGCGTAATAAGCGAGCACAAGTATCAGCTAGGTACACACAGTGAACACAGATCCACTTCAGTTAAGGATGCTGGGTGTACAGATCAATGGACGAATGGTCTAACCTAGAACAGGTGCTATGATACCATAATAAACATCGGTCACACTGTATGCCTTCCGTGACTGCAGTGCCACAACTGTGCTTGCCACATTTATCGTTAGCATCAAGAGCCATAGTTATTTGGAAGGTGGAACCAACAATAAGCAAAAAACGAAACGAGTAAGCAGATGCAGGAGAAAACAGCAAAGAACAAACTCACGGAAGACAAGAAGCCTTTGGGACGGGTAGGTTCAAGTACGCAGCAGCAAAGATAGCAGCCCAAAAGTCGAGGAGTCGAATGCCCTGGTTCACTTGCTGGTAGAAGGACTAGATGTGCTAAGGCGGACCGTAGCGACGTCAAAAAGGATTTGGTTGGGACTGGAATACAAGCCAGACGATTCAAAGTCGAGTCGGTCAGGAAAAGCGCTACCGCAGACTGCAGTATCTTGATGCCACAAAGCAAAAACTCCAGATTTAATGTAACAGTCAGT
>OX104059.1:40772159-40802659 GCA_944474145.2 Dicrocoelium dendriticum | reverse complement strand
GTAAATCGTCCAGAAGAGCAGGACCCCCGAATTTTCGGAGGGCTGGATGAAGTTCCCCTGGGCCGGTGAGCTTGTTCAAGTTCAGACGTCTGATCTCACGTCCATTTCTGCGCGTGAAGGCGGATCCAACGGGACAGCCCAGGGAGTAAGGGGATCAGTGGCTGATGTAGAAGCTGGCAACATCTTGATCCCACTCTTCCTCCAGTTTGTCCAGATGACAGAGCTAGTCCACTGCCAAATCAACGGCAACCTAAGCATGATGTTTCGGTTCCCGTCGTGCTCCCAACTGTCTCGATATCCACACACGACATGTTATCCTTAGCAACAAGCGTTCTAATACCCAATTCGGGCCCACCATACTCGCACTTACCTACCATGTGCACTATGCTTGAACGCAAATATTCAGACGATCACACAAGGGACCGCGATAATTCCCCAATACTTAGTACACTCTCAGTGATTCTGATTAATGCCAGATCCATAATCAACAAACTTCATTTTATAAATACAACTGCACAGTTCAATAACCCACAAGCGATCCTCGCAACTGAAACGTGGCGTTCTTCAGATACGCTTGACTTTACTCTGACGATTCCAAACTACCACCTATTTCGAAAAGATCGCTGCGACAGAAAAGGTGGAGGGTGTATTATATACCTACGCAAAACATTTACAGCTATACCTATAGATCACTCACAATTGGAAACTATCCCTGAATCTATTTGGTTGTCATTTGCGGATGTCTCATCTTACACACTGCTGGCATGTACCTACAACCCACCGAATGCGTCTAACATATCACTAACACCACTTCTGAATTCTACTTCGCATCAGAGTTGCCACAAAGCCAGAAGATTATTGCCGGCGATTTCAGCCTACCGAAAGTACGCTGGCCATCCCACCCAACGTTTACCTTGCACGGCTCTTTTCTTTCTTCCATCAGAGCTGGATTACCAGTCCAACTAGGTCCGATAATGTACTGGACTTAATGTTCATATGGGGGATACACAATCCACAGACCCAGATCTTAAACAATCTCCCTGGCAGCAACCATAACATGATTCGACTCAGTTTCCGAATTAAAATGGCCACTAAACTCGCCTCTACACCACCAGTTGTAACCCATAAGATAAACTGGGATTGCTTTCAGCAGTTCATTCGTTTCTCCAACTGGGATGTATTTTTCCTCTCTACTGGTGTGTACACCGCTGTGGAGCAGTTCTATAAACAAATCCATTACGCTGTAGCCCTCCTTGCTCCACAATGTATTCATACCCCCTCATGTCGCCAAAGATTTCGTCGAGCACTTAATCATCAAGAAAAGCAAAATGTTAGCTGCAAGATACAGAAGGACCCATGACTTTGCACTTGTCTAACAAATGCACGAATTTACCACCGGAGGTAAAGGTACGCGCAATTAACACGACGAAAAAACGAAGAACATACAGCCCTACGGACAAGCTGCAAAGCTAGGGAGCTTGTCAAAATACTGCCTCGTAGAACCAGTGACCGCTCTCCTCTGATTACCGAAATTGTTGATGGTGAGGGTCACTTACTCCATGACCCAGCTGAAATCTGTGAAGCATTCAGTGACTTTTTGCCACTACCATGAGTCGCGAAGCTGACCCGGTGCCTGTGTGCACAGAGCTCACAGTAACAAACCTCTTAAGCAGAGTCGATATCTCGCTCAACGGTATCCATCAAGTTATCAAATCAATCAGGCCATCTTCCAAGCTGGGATCTGATGGCATTTCACCAACCACCATTAAACTAGGAGGGCCTGATATACCATTGCTCCTGATGAGCATGTTCACTCTATCGCTGGAATCTAGCCACTTTCCAGACCAATGGAAAACGTCATTTATTATGCCTCGGCACAAAGGAGGTCCCAAACAAACGATTGATAACTACCGACCAATCCACCACACTCCGATAATCGCTCGGCTATTTGAAAAGCTGGTCAGAATGGAGATGATGAACTTTGTTGATTCTATTGGCCTGATCAATAATTCGCAGCATGGCTTTCTCAGTAAGCGATCATGCACACCTGTCAACTGCATTACCTGAACCACCTTTCAGAATCAATGGATTCCGGCTATGCAGTAGTGATCCTGTTGCTTGACATACACCAAGCGTTCGACCGAGTACTACACAAGCGACTGTTCCAAAAGTTGGAGAACTTTGGGATCCGGGACCCATTACTAGGTTGGCTATCGTCATACCTGAGTGATCGTCATCAGGTAGTCACTTTAGGTGATTATCGCTCCTCCTAACGCTCAATCACCAGTGGAGTCATTCAAGGGAGCGTGCTCGGTCCCTTACTCTTTTTGCTCTACATCAATGACATCACCACATCTGTAAAACATGGTACATCTTTTATTTGCTGACGATATCAAGGTTGCCTATAAACATCGGCGTGATGAACTTCAAGGAACGCTACTGCTAATTCAAGATGACTTATATTCCCTTGAGTCATGGTGCTGCACACGGAGTGATGAACCTCTCAGCTAAGAAATCAAGCATCATGTCTTACGGCTGCTGCATCCCAAAGGATCTACCACTCTAAACAATGAACGCGTCCTTACACAGATGTCCACGCGAGATCTTGGAATTAGGTGTTTCTCCTTACCTTCAATTTCTCCTTAACAGACCCAATAGCCAAGTAGCACGTGCCAGACAGTCTATGGTTCAATATACCAAAGAAAATACACACAGCACGTGCTAGAGTCGAGCTTTTCAAGCTACTCACGCGCCCCATCCTCGAACACTGCAGCATGATATACGGCAATATAAGAAAGAGTGAGAAATTTTGCTGTGGAGCACCTGCAGAGGTCATTTACTAAACATCTGATTGGTAAACACTCTGCAATGAGTTATCGAGAACGTTGCAATGAACTTCATCTCGAACCACTTTGGATTCGACGATTGAAGCACAACTTGTTGCTGCTTTTCAACGTGCTACACAAAAAGACCTATTCCAACCTGCCTACACTCAATTTACAACATTGCTCAACTCGAGCGCTTCGTAACAAAGCTTTTACACTGAATATGCCGAAGGGTAGAACGGAAGTCCGCTCTAATTTCTTCCTGGTCAGATATAGCTATCTGTGGAATAAACTACCAATAACACTCAGGTCATGTGACAATGTAGCAAGAGGTAGAAGCAGACCCGCCAATTACCATGATTTAGCTACCATAATCTCTATATTCACATGGGAAAAATCCCTCAACGAGCTGTTCCAAGGGGGGGGGCCAAAAACAAATAAATCACCAATGTTTTCATAACTAGGTTTTGGCCTCAACCATCCACCAGAATGTTAATACATGAAACGCATATCCCAATACTCCACCTATGCATGTCACTCATGCAAGAGCATGGATTCTTCTGTACAAATTGATCTATGCCGCTATAGACACAGTTTCTCTCATCAAAAGAACTATACCTATTATTATTATTATTATTATTATTATTATTATTGAACTGCTTCCTAAAGTGTTCGACCCAGCACTCTAAGCGTTTTGACAAGCTGTGGATCGGCTGTCCACTCTTGTCGCGTATGCTCTCGCTAACACCAGGTCTCCCGCTGTCCGTTATCCGTATCAAATGGAATAACTTACGATGGTTACTGTACCAACGATACGAATCCTAAACTAAGTACGTTGTACGAAATCTAAGCTAAAAGCTATGAACCAATAAACCTAGACTTAACGTACGGTCTGCGCAGAAGAATAAAACGTACTATCCTGCAACCCTGGTTCTATAAAGCAAATGAAATACAGTACATGACCTACGAATAGGTTTTGCCATTGTAGTGCAAGAGGGCAGAAATCGTACAAAGTGTGGTAGCGTGCCGCAGCTGGCGGAGAAATTGGGCAGTATCACAGTAAAAGAATAATATGGGTGACCTTGAAACATCAAGCATATGTCGGTGCTCGAGAGTGGAAGGACTAAATCTTCAATATGGTTACCGATTATAGCACACAGATTGAAAACAATGTAAAATGGACAGAATAATTAGGGAATAGGGAGACAATGTCCTTAAGTAAGCAATCCAGGTTGGGGAATATATCAAAGTTCCTGTTGGACTTTACATTTATCATGGGCAGTGGCTGTTTCCATTTCCGATGCACGATGAGACCACCAAGATTTGCGGCGTGCACGCAGTTTTGCAATGAGATTTTTGCGAGTCTCCTTATGTTCTTTCCCACCCGGAATACGCTGCAACAATCCATAAGTTCCAGAGACTTTTTAGTGACCCAATGTCCAGGTTAGACTTTTGATCTGCCACAGGAAGACATGCCTGCTGATAGTAACATCTGATGTATATGCGACCAGTGATCTTCAACAGTGTTCAGTGGGCGCTTACTCAACCCGGATGCCAGCGTACTTAGATACGCATTCAGAACACCGGACTACGTCACTTGGCTGATGTCTATGCGCGCACAGCTCCGTTGCGCACGTCCGTTGAAACGCTCCCGAAGATCGGCACACACTAGAGCATGATCGGAGTCTACGCTCGTGCTCCAAATCGAGCGATAGTTTTGGACACAGCCTCTTCAGCAGTACCTGCTTGCGTTGTGACAGATTTGCGTCCATGGCTGGTGGGCGCCAAGTCACTCTTCTGCGAATGCCGTCGAGAATTCGTGCTCGCGAGAAAGTGACGAGCATCTTCACATGGATGTAGCAACCGCTCACTGTCATCCTTACGACAGCCTACACCATATTGGCCGTCCAGATGAAACTTATCATAGGACAATTTTCAGACTTACATGTTCGTATCACCAGCACGGTATTCGTACTTTTTTGTAATCGAACAGCGTGTTCAGTTGGTGATGGAATTCATTTTCACCGAATCAGTATTACAGTTTGTGGGCGGGTAGGCCGCAATGATAAACAGGTACCGTATTGCTCCTCACGAATTCGAAGCCTGGAACGAGCCAGCCAGTCTAACGACGCGCATCCGGCTGTTGACTAGAATCCGATCGATCAGGACAGCTTCAGCCCGGGGAGTCAAAACAATGCCCACACCGGCTTGACTGGCACATAAAGCTGTGTCATCTCCAGACAGGCGCAATGAGAATGTGCCACCAAGATGACATGTGGGGCATCGCAGAGTAAGCACGGAGCTTGCACGGATTTTGCAGGCGGGTTTCCGCTAAACAGCAAATATCGATCGATACGGTCTCGAGTGTTCGGGCAAGTGCTGCCTGTTGGCCAAGCCGTTACAAACTGCGCACGTTGAGGCATGGCAGTCTTATCAAGGATCGAGGACTCCAAAGAGAAACAGATGAATTGACGTTTTCTGTTTGGTTGAACACGGACTTATCGACTGGATTGAAGCGGCGCCCTGCGATTGCATGTGTTGAAACCAAAAGACAAGTGACTATTGAATCAAGTCGGGGGAGGACCAAGAAATGGGGGATTGAAAACAGGGGTGATAAAAGTGAATTTGGAACGGGACAATAAGGATACAAAGCACGAGAAGGGGAATAAAAAGACGGGAATTCGTGAGCAGTAGCAACCAAATCCCTATTCACCCTGCTTGACGTAGCAGATAGGACGCCGTTTATTATCCTCTGTGACGGCCAGAGCACCAAGGAATAGTATGCAGAGAAGTTCATGATGTTGTATTGCGCGGGCAGGATATTGTTAGGTTGCCCAGACCTTTGGTTCAAAAATATTACAACAAAGCAGCGAGGTTCTGGCACTTGGCTACTGAGAGTCCGTTTTACGGGGCAAGAAGCCACGGCCACTCCAACCCTCAACCTGGAGGGCCAGGAGACTGAGTTTGTCTGGCCTCTAACCATTGACCAATCTGGTAACAGTAGCTCTGAAGGTGCAAAAATCACCATCCAGCATAGCTCAATTGATCATTGAGGCACACAAACCATCGCACCACAATGGAACAATGGAACAATGGATTTATGCGGGTATAAAAGCTAAAGCTTGACAAATCCCGTAGGGTGATCAGTGCGAAAATCATAGAAGTGTGGAAAATTCAATGGAAACCAATTCAGTAAAATCGTTTAACAACGAGTCACTACAAGCTTGTGGACTCACCGAGTTTGAAGTGTTAAAATAATAATCCACTCTAACTCGGAGGGAATCATGAGGCATGGAGTATTTGGTTAAAAGAGTCACTGCCCCTTGAAATTCGCATGGCGCAAAGTGTTTGAGTTTGAAGCGTCCAAATATACATCCACTGTTGAAATAAGCGTAGGGGAAAATTATTTTTAAAGTATGGATTTTGGATCTCTCAAAATTAGACTGTACTATGGGAGATAGTGCAATGAAGTGAGTGCACTATCAACTCGATTTTTGAACTCGATCAGGTTGGGTGCACTGACTACAGATTCTGGGAGAGCATTCCAGGCTTGGCAAACACGAACAGAAAAGAAATTCCGTCGACATTCCAAACGGCTGTACTGCACTGCCAGCTTCAGATGATGGCCTCTCAGATTGTTGTTGTTGTTACTGAGCTCCAGCAGATGGCGGCAGGTATGATTGGGGTCTGTCAGAATCTGATAAGCCAAAATCAAATCTCCCCGTAGTCTTCGATATTGACCACTAAATATCCTGAGCGATCTCAGTCTGTCTTCGTAGCGTAACTGGCTTAAACCTTTCACGTTCTTCGTTGCGCGTCGTTGAGGTTTCTCTAAATCAGAGAGGTCTTTCCTCAGCCACGGCTGCCAGACTTGTATTGCATACTCCACGTGTGGTCGTATGTATGCACCTAGAAGTTGGTGAAAGACGGATGGATCGAAGCGTCCAAATGTGCGCCGGAGAAGGCCCAAATTTCGAATGCTCACGTTCGATGCTTTCTTTGCCTGGGCTGAACAACCAAGGTCGGACTGAATCAAGACTCCTAAATCCTTTTCCTCAGCAGTTGTGTGAAGCACATGGTCACCCAGTTTATAGAAAAATGTTGATTGGTGACGTAAGTGTAATACTTTGCATTTTTCTGTGTTGAATGGGAGTTGGTTCCGAACTGACCACGCATACACCTTATCCAGATCCTCTTGAAGTATTGCGGAGTCGTCGGGTGTATTGATCGCTCTCCAGACCTTGATGTCGTCGGCATAGAGTAGGCAGTTGGAAAGAATGAGGGCCGCTATGTCGTCAATATACATCAAAAACAATCGTGGCCCCAGTACCGATCCTTGTGGTACACCACATTCGACTTGGATTGGATGGGACCGGGACCCACGCACTTTTACCTCTAAGCTCCGGTGGAGAAGAAAACTTGTGATCCATCCTAGGAGCGGATCACCAATGCCGAAGCTCTGAAGTTTGCAGATCAGGATTCCGTGGTCTAGTCGATCGAAGGCCTTTGAGAAATCTAGGTAGACCACGTCCACTCCTGCACCGCTGTCAATTAATTTGGTCCAACTCGATCTTGCTAGCAGCAGATTTGTGGTGCACGATCGATTCCGTCGAAAACCATGCTGTTCATGTGCAAGGAAGGCAGACTCTTCTAGATAGGTTGTTAGTACGTCAGCAACAATAGCTTCCATAACCTTCGACAGGACCGGGAGAAGGGTTACAGGACGGTAGTTGGCTGGATCAGAACGGCTACCGCCCTTGTGAATTGGGGTTATGATCCCACATTTCCACATCTCGGGTACATACATCTGATCGAAGCAGCGTTGGAAGAATCGTGCCAGAGGCTCCGCTAAACTTTCTCCCATTACCGCAAGGGACTTAGGGTGAATGTTGTCGATTCCAGGAGAGCTGTGCTTACGCATACACAACAACTTCTTTAATACCATCCCCGCCGTAAAAGTTATGTGCGTAAGTTTTGGTTGTAAAACAGCTGCTGACAAAGGAACAGATGACCAAGGAATGCATTGAAAGTTCGAAGCATATTGCAGCCGCAAGGCGTTCGCCGCATCCTCCGTAGTCAGCGTCATGCCATCTGGCGTTTGAAGAGGAGGGATTCCCCGTTTTACCTTGCGCAGATTGTTTACATGTTGGTAGAGCAGCTTATGATTCGAAACCATGCGCTCCGTCAGGTGCTGCTGGTATGTCAGTTTATCCTCACGAACGAGTTGAGTGCAATGATTACGTTGAATTGCATAGGCCGTCCAGCTCTCCGTGCTCGGGTGTTCCTTATAGATCCGCCAGGCCGAGTTCCTCACTGCCATACATTTCCGTGTCCTACTTCGCACAAATGAAACAGTCTTCTTCGAGTGGACAACCTTAGTTTCGGATGCCTCTTCGACGAGAGTGCTAAATTGGTTGACGAAATGTGGCCATGCGATTGTCGGTACTTCGTCTGTCAGAAAGTTCCAGTTGGCTGTCTCTGCAAGTCGAGCCAGCTCATCGTACCGTATGATAACTCGGCTTTCCCGTGTAGTATCCGCAGGGTATTCTGCGTAGCATATATAATCGAATAGTAAAACTGCATGATCGCTGCAACCCAAAGGAGCGTCGATGATTACTTTCTCGACCATGAGTTCTTCGTTGGTAAATATCCGGTCCAGGATAGACGGACTTTCTGCTGCTCTGAATCTGGTGGGATTGTCGATATGGCCATAAAGCGGAAAACTGGAGACAAGGTCTTGTAGATCCGCTTTGAACTGTTCTGTAGGTGTTGCTTGGACATCCAGAGCGTGGATATTGAAGTCACCAGCAATAAGAATATGGCTGTATCTCCCGCTGATCACAAGCCTCAGCGCAGACGCGAGATTGAAGTCCATCTCGGGTGTAGAGGATGGAGGTCGATAAACGACCGCCACCAGACAGACGTCGTTGCCTGTTAAACGCAGCCGACACCAAAGAGTATCCTGCACGTTACTGTACACGTCTTCTATGGGCTCACATTGGAGGTCACTGCGGTAGTACAGAGCCACCCCGCCCCCTTTACTGGATCGATCGCGCCGAACGACGGACATGCCTGGTAGCTCGACCTCCGTGTCTGTGATATCCGGGCGCAACCACGTCTCCGTTATAGCGACGAGGTCACACGATTTGGACCTTTGACGTAGTCGCAGTTCGGGTAGTTTGTTAAGTAAACTTTGAGCATTAGTGTACATACAGGACAGCTGCTTTAGCACCAAAAGAGCTTGTGGAGGATTACACGAAGTTGGATTTAAGCCGGCCGATGAAAGGCCGGCACCTGATCGTTTTTTGCGCAGTTTATCGATGAACATTTTGCACGGGCCTGCAGCCCACCTAACGTCGTTCCTGCACACGCAGAACGCTCTTCAATAGCGTCGTTTTCAGTGGTTGATAATCTTAATGCAGTGTCTTCGGCTCCGTTTATTTTATCACATTGAGCCACAGATGGTGTCACATCCTCCGGTGGCTTCGATTCAATAAATGGTACCTTAAATCGTAGTTCCGATGGCAGTGCATTGTGCATTTTATGCCAGTTACGCATTAAGTTCTCCGCCATCTGCTGGGACTGAGCCACGTTAAGGTCCAGCCTCGTCGCGATGGATTTTGGGTCGTACGATTTCATTAATATCTATATGGGCAGAGATTTGAAATACAAACAGACCACAAGCCATTACTGGGAATTCTGGGTGAATTAAAGGCAATATGTCAAATGGCATCGCCCCATACGCTTCGCTAGACCCTGCTACTCGCTGGCTGTCAGTATCAATTGAAATGTCTTCCCGGGAAGGAGTATCAATGTGCCGATGCTTTCAGCCGACCTCCATTACGGGAGGTTCCGAGCCACACACCAGCTTTGAGAGAACAAATAATCTCTTGCCTGGATGATTAACCGGAGACAAAGAGTGTCCCTGAACTGTCTAAGGTGTATGACTAATTCCTAACTAGTTGGCCAGATAGGGTAGAGGAAGGTCTACGAACATTTCACCTTCGAACAGATGAATTAAGCCTTGAGGACGGTTGCATACTTTGGGGCCCTCCAGTCATCGTCCCCAAAACGGTGTCGTTAAACAATCTTACGGAAAATTCATATGGGTCATCTAGTAAATTCCAAGATGAAGGCACTAGCACGTAACTATATATGGTGACCTTTAGTTGAGCTGGCAATAGTACTACCCGTACAATTGTGTGCTAGCTGCCAATAAAATAACTCATCGTCATAACCGGTGCCAATGTCTCCATGGCAATGACTGTCGCGCTCGTGGGACAGAATACACATTGACTTCTGTGGACCCATCGACGGTTTCATGGTTCTGTTTGTAGCGGACGCCCATTCCAAATGGATCGAAGCTTGGGCAACCACATACATGACTGGGTCGACCACTGTGCACATCTTAAGGAATATATTCGCCACACATAGTGTATCATGTACGGTTGTTTCAGCTAATGGCTCATTTACCAGCGACGAGTTCGGACAATTCGTACATCAAAGTGGAATCGAACATATTCTCTCGGCACCACACCACCCTTCGTCCAATGGTCTGGCAGAGAGAGCGCTTACGACAATCGAAACAGGTGTGGCCAAACAACAGTCCGAAACTTTACAAACCCGCCTGGACAAATGCCTACCGCAACATTGCATTACGTCACACTACCACGGAACATCCACAGTGTGAACTTCCGATGAGACGATGTTTGCGCACTCGGTTGGATCTAGTTAAACCCAACATACATCGAACGGTCAGTAAAAGCCAGTCTTCGATGAAGCGACGCTACGACATGAGAACGGTCGTTCGGGCCAGGCAGGCAACGGAATGTATATTAACCTGAGGCCACTGGATAGAACTTGGGTCCGCGGACTTACGAGATCAACAATAGGCAGTGCACTGGAAGCGGCTGGAGGACGGGCGAATACTTCGGCATCATCTGGATCAAGTGAAACGACAGCATTTGAGTTCAAAAGAGGAACAATTAACTTGCCCATTCCCTGCCCATCGCCCCCAGACATAACCAAATGAAAATGACGTTGAGAAACCTATACAGCCGGAACGATCACTTTGTGAGGAGCGGAGAGTAGAACGCCATCAAGCGGCATACGCTTAATCTCTTTCCGAGTCATGTTAGGCCATACAGGTAAAAACCTGAGCTAACCAGATATCAACTTCATCTAACAGATTGCTAACAGATTGCTCCTTCCGATGAACTGTTGAGCCAGGCGAATGTGACATGCGCGCACTATCGCGCGATGGTGCCTTAGCCAAGCGCTCTCAGCCAATAGCATGTCGAATGCATAGCAGACATAGCAACGTGTACGCATGTGAAGGGTACGTGGGTGTAGGGGAATCACTACAGTCCGAAGTTTGCTCATGTGCGACTTGTCACATGGGCGGTGACGGATTACATGACGGGGGATGGGGGTAGTAACTCGTTAGTATCTGAGGTCACCCACGGCAGGCTAAGGGGTAACGGGGTCAGTGTATGATAAGGAATTTATGCGCGATTCACAGCACCATTATAACAGAGCCGGATACGGAATAGGGTCACTGGCTACTCGCATTCTAACACGGTTGACGATCCGTGTTACCAAGCTAAACCCCAGGCGCTTGTCCGTACGATCTATCGCTTGCTGTGGACACGGTGCGCACTGGGCACTAGGCACAATACCACTGGCGCACTGAATCGCGGAGGCCACAGGTTACTTTGGTCACACCGCTAAATCGCATGTGCACCAGTAGACAGTCTCCGGCACTGGTGCGAGGATACCAGCGCAGAAATCTTCCTGGCGTTCTGCGATTGCGATGGGCAACGTATCAACGTGGACAATAGGATTGTAATGCAGCTGACATATGAGTTGTCTTAGTGCTTGTTCCACAGCAAGTCCGCAACGCGTCTCAATGCAACGTATAAAGGTCACAGTGAGTATTGTTTAGTAGGGGCCATGAAGTGAGTGCTTGACGAGTCCCGTAGGTTGGTAGGGTGTAGACCACAAATCCAATGATTATAGTAACACCACAGTTAGGCGTATACTAATGCTGTGGTGATACCATGATGTGCTATGGGTAGAGAAGTAGGGATGCAAGACGAGGCTGAGAATGGGATGTCTACACAGGGAGCGGCTTACGGGCTCGTTGTACGCCGTCGCGTGCTCCCGCAGGTTGCGAATCGAGGAATGCCTTCCTACTGAGGGCAGGTGTGAATGAGTCTCGCTTGTTCCGCATGTATGTTTAGTAGGCAGCCGCCGGCAATCAGCGCAACATATCAGAGCGTGGGAAGTTCGAGGGTGGCCATCTGGTTATGTATTAAATGCCACAAAGCTAATGTTTCCGGATATAGGGTTAGTGACCAACTACATTTTAGCCGGAACGAAGTACCTAACGGAGGGTGGATGAACAACCTAGATTACTACTCGCTTCTGTGTGGACTACCATCGACCACTAAGAGTCGTTTGAGCCACTTGGCTTTCGACTGTGTTCGTAATCAGCAACGAGTCGGGTGTTTCAGGAAACGGTTCATGGACCCTTTACTGCTATACTCGTACTGTTCCGGCACCATAGGTAGTTTGTTGTCACTCAAAAGTCGTGTTATCGGCTCTCGACGGTTGGCGACATTTGTTAATCGCCGCACTGCTTTGCGGGTAAGGGCTTTATGAACTAAGGCGTTGCCTCGGGTTACAGAAGTTAACCGCTTCTCCTACCTGGGTAACTGAAAAGCTCCATGTGCAGACAGCACACCTGCACGCCAAACTTATCGGGAGACATAAGTGAAGAAGCCGCGAACCAGGCTAGTGTACGAATTGTGTTTACTGCGCGCGCAGAAGCAGCGCCACTTGTTTGGATTCTAATTAACGACTAATCCTGTGCAATTTAAGTAAAAGCCTCCATACGATTGTGCAGTCGCGAGGTAACCAAACACTGTTTGTTTGACGCAACAGTGCATGTTCCCGCGGGTTTCAGCCCGGACTCAGCTAAAGATGAGTTCTACCGTCAACTTTCCGACCTACTCCATAAGAATCATCGCAACTATACAGTGGTTCTCATCAGGGACCTGAGCGCACTGGTTGGTAGGCTCGAAGCTTTGGAACAAGATGTCGGTAGTCTGGGTTGCTATGGTATTCGCATGACGGATAAAGCAAGCAAAAGAAGAGCATCAGCAGTATGTCATTACGCAGTACCGACACCATGCTGCCATGCAAGCATCATCGGTCACATGTGGGTTAAGTTCGTCTTTCTGACCACGCGCAATACCTGTGCGGCTGATTCGGAGTCGATGTACGCGGAGGAGACATTGATGATCAATTCGCTGATAACCATCGTCGTCAGAATCATGGAGTCGAAGTTTTGTTACGTCGCCGTTAGCTCGTTTGAATGTGTCGGGTACACAATACACATCAATACCAGGCGAGTGAAGTGTGAGACGCAATGCTGCCTGCTGGTCCACTTAACCTAGAATGCGGATGTGAAGAGAACCAATTTGTATTGAATCGCCGGGCTCAATGGAATAGTTACCTACATCGGTGGTAGCAGCTGCGAGGTGAGCGGCAGTATCTTGCTCAGTCGATGGGGGAGAAGAGAAGGGAAAATATTGAAAAACAAGTATAGGGTGTATTATCGATGTGGTCGAGAGGGTAGAAAATAGCCTACAGTTGCCTATTCCGAGACATGGATTTTATACTTGGGTTAAAATGCGATAGCCCATTGCACTCATCCTATCGGACAAGCCAACTGCAAATAACCTTTTTCTACTCCCATTTTGATGAGGGGAGGCGCGGAACGCTGTAAATCGCTCACGGTGACCTAGGCTCAGAAATAAATGCAATACGTTAAAAACAAAACTGATAACTGGGATGCTTTCGCGTGAATGCTGGAAGGAAATCACTTGTTCTGGATGCCTAACGGAACACAGTCGCTGCGTCGCAAAATCTGCGATCACTGTCTTCACCGCCTAGATAATAGTGCAAACGCGTTGCATTAAAAGTGCACGGTGGACGGAAAAGGTGAAGCAGATGGAATGCTACGCCGAATACTGCCGACACAAGGAATTTTTTGACTCCTTGAAGGCGGTGTATGGACCGAGATTGGAGCCGCTGATGACGCTGATCGATAGTAGTTCAGGCGCTACCTGCACACAGACTGCAGACATAATGCAGATTTGGCGGAAACACTTTGACTGTCTCTTGAACAACCGTTCATAGATCGACTGGCCTGTATTGAACGGCCTCAACAGCGCGATATGAAGGCGAGTCTGGCGGATACGCCGATACTGGATGAGAAGCAGAAAGCACTTGCTCAGCTGCGAAACGGCAAGTGTGTCGGGGCCGACAGGATCCCACCTGAAATATTGAAAGACGGCGGACCCGCGTTGGTGATTGCGCTGCACCACTTGGTGCATTGCGTATGGATTGAGTAGGAGGTGCTTACTGAGCTGAAGGATGCCCTTGTGCTACCACTGTACAAGAGAAGGTAGCAAGCAATGTTGCACGAATTATCGTGGCATCAACTTGCTGAGTTGTGTGGGCAAGGTGATTGCCCGAATCCTGCTCAACCGCCTCGTCAGTCAGGTTGTGGAACCTAACCAGGCGGAAGAGCAGTGTGGATTCCGTTCGGGTCGCAGCTCTGTAGCTATGGTGTTTGCGGCTCGTCAGTTGCAGCAGAAGTGCAGAGAGCGACACCACCTTTGGCACTCGCTTTTTGTTGATTTCACCAAGGCATTTGATACGGTGAACCGCGAGGCATTGTGGCTGGTGTTGGGTAAGTTTGGTTGCCCGCGTAAGTTTGTAAGTTTACTTGAATGTTTGCACAGTGGTATGCAGGCGAGGGTGCAGCTGAGTGGAGAGACCTCGGATGACTTTGCAGTTGTCACTGGTGTGAAGCAAGACTGTGTCTTAGCTCCTGCTCTGTTTACTATTTACCTTCCTGCAGAGATGTCTTACGCTTTTGATGCCGCTTGTGCTTATGGTGTTCATGCGGAGCACCGTATTATTGGTGGGTTGCTGAACATCCGTCGTTTCGGTGCGAGAACTCTAGTCTGTGAGACAACTATCCGTATGTTGCTATTTGCTGACGACTGTGCGTTGTTTGCACACAGCGCGGATGAGTTGCAGCAAATGACTAGTGTTCTGGCTTCGACAGCGGTCAAATTCGGGCTCACCATCAACACAAGCAAAACTGTCTGTCTCAGCCTTCACCGGAGGTGCAATCTTCAATATTGCCGCATATCAGCCTTGGTGTTGTAGTATTGAAAACCACCTCCGGCTTCTGCTACCTTGGGAGTGTGATGTCGACTGACCAGCAGCTACACAGTAAGCTCCGTATCTGCGTCTCGAAGACAGCGGCGGCACTCAGGAAGCTAGAGTACCGAGTGTGGAATGACCATCAGCTTACCATTTGCACGAAGCTGATGGTGTACAAATCCATGGTGCTGTCCATTCTTCTATACTACACTGAAACTTGGACGATGTACCGGTGAGGTGCGATATCTCGAGCGGTTCCATCAACAGTGTTTGCGACGGATTCTGCGCATCGGTTGAGGCGCCAGAGTTGCGGACACGGAAGTTTTGCGTCGAAGTGGAATGTATGCAGTGGACTGCATACCTTTTGCTGAGACACCCGAGGTGGCTCTGTCATGTGAGCCGTATGGATCCGACGCGGATACCGAAACAACTCTTATTTGGTCAGCTGAGTATTGAGAAGCGGCTTGTGGGGAACCAAATTTACGTTTCCAGGACATGATCATAGTGAGCCTCTCACGTTCTAACCTTGATTGCGGGCCATGAAAATCTAAGGCGGTTGATGGGCGTGCATGGCGCGGTCTGATCACGAAAGGCAGTTGTCGAAGTGCAGGAGAAAGATCTCATGCATGCTGAGAAGAAGCGGCAATTGCGAAAGCGGCGGACACGGATGGGTTGTACTCCATCGACAGCGAACGCGTGGCGCTGTAGCACATGCGGTCGCCAGTGTCTTAGACAAGCTGGCGTAGTTACCCATGAACGATGCCACTCGGGACTACCACCGAATGGACGACACGTCATGCGGAGAACGTAGGCAGAATCAGCGCAGCGTTTTTAGGTACGCTGCATTCGATTTACTAACTGCGTGCTTGCATGGTGGGTCTCTTTATTTCAGGTGGTAGGTTGGCGATTTGGTCTTAATGCTTTTCTTTCTCATATTAACATCTACCGGTACTATCTTCTATAAACCTGCACACGTCGCTAAAACTAATTGTAGTTAACTTCGATAACATTTTCGCGTCGATGGTAGTTCCTTAAAGTATATTTTCTGACCCCTTGAACTTAGCACAGGTTCATTCGTACCTAATTTAATTTATGCGCCCATTTAGTGCAGAGTTCTGTCTCCGTATCTGTATGCATTATCCGATTAATTTTATTTCATCTTGTCGTTTCAGGGGACTGGATGTTGCTTGATATCCCCGGTGTGGCTGCGCTTGTTGTGCATGTTGACAAGGGGCCTACCTGTCTATTACCCATATATATATATATATATATATATATATATATATATATATATATATATGGCACTTGACCGAGATGCCATTGGTAGAGTGCCACAACACCCAGGTAAACACAATTGGCATAAAAGGACCTTTAGTGGGGTGGAGTGTATCCATGGTTATGAATGTGGGCCAATTCCACTAACGTTTCCAACCAGGTGTGTTCGGTATCATTGGGACCCCAACTCGGGTTGGATAACGCTCCACTGTGACCAACTGTAAGGTCAGCTCCTTGAGACCTCAGACGTAGGCTGTACGTTGGCCACATTTCCGTCGAGCTGAACTAGCGCTCGAAAGTACTCCAGATTCTGGCGCATCATGGACATGTGATAAATAATACCTCGAACTGGGCGAAACTCAGCCCAGGTCGGGTGCGCTCTGTTCACGTACTCGAGTGATACTCCGAGAAAGCATGGAAGGGAGCACTCAGGACACGACCTATAGGAGGCTGATCCCTCGCTAGTGAGCGCGATGTGTTCGCCCACGTTACGTGGAACATATTTCCTTGCGATCATGGACATCTTATTTTTTTCTGTCCTGATTGTGCCCTACATCGAGCACGAATTTCAGCAGCGTCCAGTTGCCCGTACTGCTATGACTCGCTAAGCAGCTGGTTAACACACGCTATTTGCCGCGGTCATGTTCACATGTTTCCGTGTTCTTCGCTGATCTACCCGTATGCAAATCTATTAGCCGTGTACACCGCGGATAGGTGGTTTCCGATTATTGCTAACTCTATAACCGTATTCCCATGTGCCGCGAGTTCTCAAGGTCTCACAGGGTTGTTTCACTGAGCGGAAACGTAAACATCTATGCTACACGACATTGCACACTACTTTCGAGCAACTGTCACGAGTACTGCATATTTCAACCAGAGTGTATAGTGCACCATGACCACCCACGACGATGAAGTATCAACACTTCCATTTACAAACAAGTAGTTTACTGAGATAAATTGTTTTACATATCTGATAGATGAACAACACTACCGTAGTTCTTTACAACGTGCTGAACCATCTGCCCGCATTGATACTGTGTCATGCACGCTCGTGATTCAGACACCTGCTTCTCCAGAAAACGTGTCGGTTACTCGCCTTTGCTTAGAACAAATGCTGGGTCACCTCTGAGCATTTCAGCATAGCGCGCTGTCATCTCTTGCTTCACATAGGACTTTGTACTACTCCAGATGCACTCGATGGGATTAAGCGATGGAGAGTATGGGGCCAGTCGCAGCAGTTTTCCTGATCGTTAAGTCTCCTCCAAAAAGCTTACTCCAGGTCCGTGTGGCATGTCGCATTGTCGCAAATCAAAAGACAGGTTTCGATAAATGCGGAACCGTTAGTGTCAGGCAGTTGACGCACCCACTGAGCACACCTATTCTTGTTGTAGCTGCCTCCTAAAACGGAGAAACCTATCACGCAATTTTTCGTCATGGCGCCGAATAGGTGTACATTCTGACCCCTGCTATTTGCCATGGTACATTGCGCTCGCGTGCCACGAAGTGAGCGGCCCATGGTGCGCCCGCAGAAAAGGTTGAAATTGGTTTCACCTATCCACACTGGTTGTCTACCTTCTGCCTCCAAATGCATCAGCTGCAGTACGGATGATTTCCGTCGCCTCTTATTCTCTAACATGTTCAGACACTCCGGAATAGCGTGCAACTTCTTCATGGATATTAATCGACAGTCTAACTACCTGGTGACCGTGCTGGTGCATACCTCAACTTTAAACTCCGCTTTTAACCGTAATCGAAAAGCTTCAAGGGTTACTGTTGGCTCCGCAGACACCGACTCAACCAGAGCGTCGACGTGACTTTCTATCAACGCTCTGAGACGAACCCATCCATGCTGTCCCTTATGTTCGGTTGACTCCCACATACGAATCCAGCTGCGGCAGGTTTTCACGTTTACGTTAAGCAGGCTAGCAACCTGCTTCCAATCCGCACCCTCCTTATACATTTTCATCATTCTGCTCTTCACTTCCATGGAATGGTGAGCATACAGTCCTCTTCGTGTTATCGCTTTTCGGTAAACTGCACGTCTACAGTCTTACTGATAATTTATTTCCCTACGCCTTATGTTCCAACCGCCCCCCCCCACCCAAATTGCCTATGTATTGGGCTCGACCGTTTGCCTCTGTCCTACCTTGTGAAACTGGCTGTCTCATTGACCCAAAGCTGCTCAGCTGTTTGCGGTCAGTCATCTGCATGTCGGCGTTGCCTATTCGTCATCGCAGCAAGATCCAGTGTGTAGGTGTTCTTTCCTTGTGGCCACGGAACAATGCTGTCCCCCTACGGTGACTTGTGATACATAAGGACTATGAACTGTGAAGTCTGCGAACCGCATTGGCTCTGGAGCCAGGTGTTAATCCATGAGTGGGTGTATATCACCTTTGCCTCCAGGGGCAAGTAACGCAGGAATCCAACTGCTGGTATTTCGTTCCCTCCTGCAACACACAGGTTAGACTCGTAATCTCGGTTTCATCAGTGGTGTTAACCAAACCTGTAGATGGAAACGGACGATGTAACGCAACCTCCAGATCGAATGCTGCTGATAACGACCCCACCACACAAACCTAGTGTTTGAAAGGATACTGCAGGGAGTCCAGGTTTCGATTAAGGTTGCCACCAGCATCGGAACACACCATAGGATTATGGTGCTAGGTGAATTCAGTGTGGCAAGTATGGTGTATGCGGTTAGGCGACGCGCTTTACTCTTCAGTTGCGTCTGTTCATTTGATAACTGGCAGACCGGTCTTTCCGTCATTCTACCAATAACCGAAAACACGTGAAGAAGTTGCTGTTCGGCTGCAACTCATTTCTACCTGGGCAATTGAAGCGTCTAACACTAATAATTTCATCAAAAAGCGTGGATTCTGTAGTCAGATGAAAATGTGACCGCAAAGCGGACAAGTCACTTGCAACTGACCTGTTTACACTCCCTTCTGGGTGGAGGGAGGGCCGGAACCTCTAAATCGCTCACGATGATACGGGCTCGAAGATAAATGTAGTACGGTAGAAACAGTAGTCGGGTAACCGGTACCACGGGTGCTCCCGCGCGAATGCTGGAAGGAAATCAGTATCTCTGGATGCCTCACAGAACACAGACGGTGCGTTGCAAAATGCACGGTCACTGCCACCGGGCTCCGCGTTCTTCCATGATGAGATGTTTGAGCTCGGTGTTCAGAGCTTAGTGTAGAGTTACAGTAATTGTACGGTGATCTTCCATAAGTTGAACATCGAGCGGAAATCTGTCGGTTGATGGTGTAATTAGTGAACATGCAGATGGCATTAGTAGATTTATGCACGACGTTCCAGATATGTGTCCAATGCACCTCAACATCTGTGAGTAGAGAGCTGTTCAGAATGATGGACGAATTCCGAAACGCACGTAGCTTATTTGAAACAACATTTCGCCTACTTCTAGCTGTGTCCGACAAGGCTGCTAGGTGCCAACAAAATGCAGGAAGATTCTAGCACACACAAGCGCGTGATCAGAGGTTGAGCTAAGTACATCAATTTCATCTGCTGTCCCTTCAACAGCCTCGTCAATGGCAATCCATCACCATGTGGTCAGTCTGCATCTACGATTGTGAGTAGCAGAGACCTGTGGCGCTTGACCCCTTCAATCCCGCAAGCTAAAGGTGACGAGCTTCTCTCGTAATCTGACAACGCAGGTTGGAGCCTGCGTCGGGATCCGGCGACTCTCGAAGCATCCATAGCCCACGTGCGACCGATGGTGCTTGCATGGCAGCATGGTGTCGGTACTGCGTAATGACATACTGCTGATGCTCTTCTTTTGCTTGCTTTATCCGTCATGCGAATACCATAGCAACCCAGACTACCGACATCTTGTTCCAAAGCTTCGAGCCTACCAACCAGTGCGCTCAGGTCCCTGATGAGAACCACTGTATAGTTGCGATGATTCTTATGGAGTAGGTCGGAAAGTTGACGGTAGAGCTCATCTTTAGCTGAGTCCGGGCTGAAACCCGCGGGAACATGCACTGTTGCGTCAAACAAACAGTGTTTGGTTACCTCGCGACTGCACAATCGTATGGAGGCTTTTACTTAAATTGCACAGGATTAGTCGTTAATTAGAATCCAAACAAGTGGCGCTGCTTCTGCGCGCGCAGTAAACACAATTCGTACACTAGGCTGGTTCGCGGCTTCTTCAATTATGTCTCCCGATAAGTTTGGCGTGCAGGTGTGCTGTCTGCACATGGAGCTTTTCAGTTACCCAGGTAGGAGAAGCGGTTAACTTCTGTAACCCGAGTCAATGCCTTAGTTCTTAAAGCCCTTACCCGCAAAGCAGTGAGGCGATTAACAAATGTCGCGAACCGTCGAGAGCCGATAACACGACTTTTGAGTGACAACAAACTACCTATGGCGCCGGAACAGTACGAGTATAGCAGTAAAGGGACCATGAACCGTTTCCTGAAACACCCGACTCGTTGCTGATTACGAACACAGTCGAAAGCCAAGTGGCTCAAACGACTCTTAGTGGTCGATGGTAGTCCACACAGAAGCGAGTAGTAATCTAGGTTGTTCATCCACCCTCCGTTAGGTACTTCGTTCCGGCTAAAATGTAGTTGGTCACTAACCCTATATCCGGAAACATTAGCTTTGTGGCATTTACTACATAACCAGATGGCTAGCCTCGATTTTCCCACGCTCTGATATGCTGCGCTGATTGTCCGCGGCTACCTAGTAAACACACATGCGGAACAAGCGAGACTCATTCACTACTGCCCTCAGTAGGAAGGCATTCCTCGATTCGCAACCTGCGGGAGCACGCGACGGCGTACAACGAGCCCGTAGCCGCTCCCTGTGTAGACATCCCATTCTCAGCCTTGTCTTGCATCACTACTTCTCTACCCATAGCACATCATGGTATCACCACAGCATTAGTATACGCCTAACTGTGGTGTTACTATAATCATTGGATTTGTGGTCTACACCCTACCAACCTACGGGACTCGTCAAGCACTCACTTCATGGCCCCTACTAAACAATACTCACTGTGACCTTTATACGTTGCATTGAGACGCGTTGCGGACTTGCTGTGGAACAAGCACTAAGACAACTCATATGTCAGCTGCATTACAATCCTATTGTCCACGTTGATACGTTGCCCATCGCAATCGCAGAACGCCTGGAAGATTTCTGCGCTGGTATCCTCGCACCAGTGCCGAAGACTGTCTACTGGTGCACATGCGATGTAGCGGTGTGACCAAAGTAACCTGTGGCCTCCGCGCTGCAATGCGCCAGTGGTATTGTGCCTAGTGCCCCGTGCGCACCGTGTCCACAGCAAGCGATAGATCGTACGGACAAGCGCCTGGGGTTTAGCTTGGTAACACGGATCGTCAACCGTGTTAGAATGCGAGTAGCCAGTGACCCTATTCCAAAGCCGGCTCTGTTATAATGGTGCTGTGAATCGCGCATAAATTCCTTATCATACACTGACCCCGTTACCCCTTAGCCTGCCGTGGGTGACCTCAGATACTAACGAGTTACTACCCCCATCCCCCGTCATGTAATCCGTCACCGCCCATGTGACAAGTCGCACATGAGCAAACTTCGGACTGTAGTGATTCCCCTACACCCACGTACCCTTCACATGCGTACACATTGCTATGTCTGCTATGCATTCGACATGCTATTGGCTGAGAGCGCTTGGCTAAGGCACCATCGCGCGATAGTGCGCGCATGTCACATTCGCCTGGCTCAACAGTTCATCGGAAGGAGCAATCTGTTAGATGAAGTTGATATCTGATTAGCTCAGGTTTTTATCTGTATGGCCTAACATGACTCGGAAAGAGATTAAGCGTATGCCGCTTGATAGCGTTCTACTCTCCGCTTCTCACAAAGTGATCGTTCCGGCTGTATAGGTTTCTCAACGTCATTTTCATTTGGTTATGTCTGGGGGCGATGGGCAGGGAATGGGCAAGTTTATTGTTCCTCTTTTGAACTCACATGCTGTCGTTTCACTTGATCCAGATGATGCCGAAGTATTCGCCCGTCCTCCAGCCGCTTCCAGTGCACTACCTATTGTTGATCTCGTAAGTCCGCGGACCCAAGTTCTATCCATTGGCCTCAGTTTAATATACATTCCGTCGCCTGCCTGGCCCGAACGACCGTTCTCATGTCGTAGCGTCGCTTCATCGAAGACTGGCTTTTACTGACCGTTCGATGTATGTTGGGTTTAACTAGATCCAACCGAGTGCGCAAACATCGTCTCATCGGAAGTTCACACTGTGGATGTTCCGTGGTAGTGTGACGTAATGCAATGTTGCGGTAGGCATTTGTCCAGGCGGGTTTGTAAAGTTCCGGACTGTTGTTTGGCCACACCTGTTTCGATTGTCGTAAGCGCTCTCTCTGCCAGACCATTGGACGAAGGGTGGTGTGGTGCCGAGAGAATATGTTCGATTCCACTTTGATGTAAGAATTGTCCGAACTCGTCGCTGGTAAATGAGCCATTAGCTGAAACAACCGTACATGATACACTATGTGTGGCGAATATATTCCTTAAGATGTGCACAGTGGTCGACCCAGTCATGTATGTGGTTGCCCAAGCTTCGATCCATTTGGAATGGGCGTCCGCTACAAACAGAACCATGAAACCGTCGATGGGTCCACAGAAGTCAATGTGTATTCTGTCCCACGAGCGCGACAGTCATTGCCATGGAGACATTGGCACCGGTTATGACGATGAGTTATTTTATTGGCAGCTAGCACACAATTGTACGGGTAGTACTATTGCCAGCTCAACTAAAGGTCACCATATATAGTTACGTGCTAGTGCCTTCATCTTGGAATTTACTTGATGACCCATATGAATTTTCCGTAAGATTGTTTAACGACGCCGTTTTGGGGACGATGACTGGAGGGCCCCAAATTATGCAACCGTCCTCAAGGCTTAATTCATCTGTTCGAAGGTGAAATGTTCGTAGACCTTCCTCTACCCTATCTGGCCAACTAGTTAGGAATTAGTCATACACCTTGGACAGTTCAGGGACACTCTTTGTCTCCGGTTAATCATCCAGGCAAGAGATTATTTGTTCTCTCAAAGCTGGTGTGTGGCTCGGAACCACCCGTAATGGAGGTCGGCTGAAAGCATCGGCACATTGATACTCCTTCCCGGGAAGACATTTCAATTGATACTGACAGCCAGCGAGTAGCAGGGTCTAGCGAAGCATATGGGACGATGCCATTTGACATATCGCCTTTAATTCACCCAGAATTCCCAGTAATGGCTTGTGGTCTGTTTGTATTTCAAATCTCTGCCCATATAGGTATTAATGAAATCGTACGACCCAAAATCCATCGCGACGAGGCTGGACCTTAATGTGGTGCGATGGTTTGTGTGCCTCAGTGATCTATTGAGCTATGCTGGATGGTGATTTTTGCACCTTCAGAGCCACTCGTACCAGATTGGTCAATGGTTAGAGGCCAGACAAACTCAGCCTCCTGGTCCTCTAGGTGGGGGGTTGGAGTGGCCGTGGCTTCTTGCCCCGTAAAACAGTCTCTCAGTAGCCAAGTGCCAGAACCTCGCTGCTTTGTTGTAATAATTTTGAACCAAAGGTCTGGGCAACCTAACAATATCCTGCCCGCGCAATACAACATCATGAACTTCTCGGCATACTATTCCTTGGTGCTCTGGCCGTCACAGAGGAGAATAAACGGCGTCCTATCTGCTACGTCAAGCAGGGTGAATAGGGATTTGGTTGCTACTGCTCACGAATTCCCGTCTTTTTATTCCCCTTCTCGTGCTTTGAATCCTTATTGTCCCGTTCCAAATTCACTTTTATCACCCTTGTTTTCAATCCCCCATTTCTTAGTCCTTCCCCGACTTGATTCAATAGTCACTTGTCTTTTGGTTTCAACACATGCAATCGCAGGGTGCCGCTTCAAACCAGTCGATAAGTCCGTGTTCAACCAAACAGAAAACGTCAATTCATCTGTTTCTCTTTGGAGTCCTCGATCCTTGATAAGACTGCCATGCCTCAACGTGCGCAGTTTGTAACGGCTTGGCCAACAGGCAGCACTTGCCCGAACACTCGAGACCGTATCGATCGATATTTGCTGTTTAGCAGAAACCCACCTGCAAAACCCGTGCAAGCTCCGTGCTTACTCTGCGATGCCCCACATGTCATCTTGGTGGCACATTCTCATTGCGCCTGTCTGGAGATGACACAGCTTTATGTGCCAGTCAAGCCGGTGTGGGCATTGTTTTGACTCCCCAGGCTGAAGCTGTCCTGATCGATCGGATTCTAGTCAACAGCCGGATGCGCGTCGTTAGTCTGGCTGGCTCGTTCCAGGCTTCGAATTCATGCGGAGCAATACGGTACCTGTTTATCATTGCGGCCTACCCGCCCACAAACTGTAATACTGATTCGGTGAAAATGAATTCCATCACCAACTGAACACGCTGCTCCAGTACAAAAAAGTACGAATACCGTGGGTCTTGCTGGTGATACGAACATGTAAGTCTGAAAATTGTCCTATGATAAGTTTCATCTGGGCGGCCAATATGGTGTAGACTGCCGTAATGATGACAGTGAGCGGTTGCTACATCCGTGTGAAGATGCTCGTCACTTTCTCGCGAGCACGAATTCTCGACACAGCATTCGCAGAAGAGTGACTTGGCACCCACCAGCCATGGACGCAAGTCGGTCACATCGCAAGCAGGTACTGCTGAAGAGGCTGTGTCCAAAACTGTCGCTCGATTTGGAGCACGAGCGTAGACTCCGATCATGCTCTAGTGTGTGCCGATCTTCGGGAGCGTTTCAGCGGACGTGCGCAACGGAGCTGTGCGCGCATAGACATCAGCCAACTGACGTAGTCCGGTGTTCTGAATGCGTATCCAAGTACGCTGGCATCCGGGTTGAGTAAGCGCCCACTGAACACTGTTGGAGATCACTGGTCGTATATACATCAGATGTTACTATCAGCAGGCATGTCTTCCTGTGGCAAATCAAAATTCTAACCTGGACATTGGGTCACTAAAAAGTCTCTGGAACTTATGGATTGTTGCAGCGTATTCCGGATGGGAACGAACATAAGGAGACTCGCAAAAATCTCATTGCAAAACTGTGTGCACGCCGCAAATCTTGGTGGTCTCATCGTGCATCGGAAATGGAAACAGCCGCTGCGCATGGTAAACGTAAAGTCCAACAGGAACTTTGATTTATTCCCCAACCTGGATTGCTTACTTAAGGGCATTGTCTCCCTATTCCCTAATTATTCTATCCATTTTACATTGCTTTCAATCTGTGTGCTATAATCGGTTACCATATTGAAGATTTAGTCCTTTCACTCTCGATCACCGATATATCCTTGACGTTTCTAGGTCACCCACATTATTCTTTCACTGTGATACTGCCCAATTTCTCCGCCAGCTGCGGCACGCCGCCACACGCTGTGCGATTTCTGCCCTCTTGCATTACGATTGCGAAACCTATTCGTAAGTCATGTACTGTATTTCATTTGCTTTATAGAACCACGGTTACAGGATTATTCGTTTTATTCTTCTGCCCAGACCGTACGTTAAGTCTAGGTTTATTAGTTAATAGCTTTTAGCTTAGATTTCGTACAAAGTACTTAGTTTAGGATTCGTATCGTTTGGTACAGTAACCATCGTAAATTATTCCATTTGATACGGGTAACGGAGAGCAGGAGACCTGGTGTTAGCGAGAGCATACGCGACGATCAACAGCTTGCCAAAACGCTTGGAGTGTCGGGTCGAACACCTTGGGAGGCAGTTCAATAATAATAATAATAATAATAATAATAATAATAAGTCGATTTCTCTTGATGAGAGAAACTGTCTAAAGCGGCGTAGATCAATTTGTACAGAAGAATGCATGCTCTTGCATGGGTGACATGCATAAGTGGAGTATTGGGATATGCGTTTCATGTATTAACATCCGGGCGGATGGTTGAGGCTGAAGCCTAGTTATGAAAACAATGGTGTTTATACGTTTCGGGGCCCCGCTAGGAATAGCTCATCGAGGGATTTTTCCCATGTGAATATAGAGATTATGATAGTTAGAACAAGGTAATTGGCGAGTCTGCTTCTAAATGTTGCCACATTGTTACATGACCTAAATGTTAATGGTAATTTATTCCACAGATAGCTATATCTGACCAGGAAAAAATTAGAGCAGTCGTTCGTCCTAGCCTTCGGTATATTCAGTGTAAACTCTTTGTTGCGAACCGCTCGAGTTGAGCAATGTTGCAAATTGTGTGTAGCCAGGTTGGAATAGGTTTTTTTGTGTAGCACGTTGAAAACCAGCAACAAGTTGTGCGTCAATCACCGAATCCAAAGTGGTTCGAGATGAATTTCATTGCAACGTTCGCGACAACTCATTGCGGAGCGTTTACCAATCAGATGCTTAGTAAATAACCTCTGCAGGTGCTCCACAGCAATTCTGTCACCATTTCTCTTATTCTCGTATATCATGCTGCAGTAAGTAGCTTGAAAAGCTGACTCCAGCACGAGTTGTGTGTATTCTGTTTGATATATTGGACATAGGCTGTCGGGTACGTGCTACTTGGCATTGGGTCTGTTCGGAGAAGTTGAAGGTAGACGTGCACCTAATTCCAAGATCTCGCTTGGACATCTGCGTAAGGACGCGTTCATTGTTTAGGGTGATAGATCCTTCGCAAATGCAGCAGCCGTAAGACCTGATGCTTGGTTTCTTAACGGGGTGGTTCATCCCCCATGTGCAGCACAATGACTCAAGGGAATGTAAGTCATCTTGAATGAGCAGTAGTGTCCCGTGAAGCTAGTCACGCCGAAGCTTATAGACGATTTTGATATCGTCAGTAGAAAAAATGATGTACCATGTTGTACAGGCGTGGTGATGTCATAGAAAGAGTAAGGGACCGAGCACGCTCCCTAAATGACTCCACTGGTGATTGAGCGTGGGGTAGATGGATAGTCACCTAAAGTGACTACCTGATGACGACCACTCAGGTATGACGACAGCCAACCTAGTAATGGGTCCCGGATCCCAAAGTTCTCCAACTTTTGTAACGGTCGCTTGTGCGGCACTCGGTCGAACGATTGGTGTGTGTCAAGAAACAAGCTTACTACAGCATAGCCGGAATCGATTGATTCTGAAATGTGGTTAAGGTAATGCAGTTGACAGGTAATGCGCGATCGCGTATTGAGAAAACCGTGCTGCGAATTATTGATCAGCAATATAATCAACAAAGTCCATCATCTCCATTCTGACCAGCTTTTCAAATAGCCGAGCGATTATCGGAGTGTGGTGGATTGGTCGGTAGTTATGCCGAGGCACAACAAATGACGTTTTTCATTGGTCTGGAAAGTGATCAGATTCCAGCGATAGAGTGAACATGCTCATCAGGAGCAATGGTATAACAGGCCCTCCCAATTTAATGGTGGTTAGTGAAATGTCGTCAGATCCCAGCTTGGAAGATGACCTGATTGTTTTGATAACTTGATGGATACCGTTGAGCGAGATATCGACTCCGCTTAAGAGGTTTGCTACTGTGAGCTCTGTGCACACAGGCACCGGGTCAGCTTCGCGACTCGTGGTAGTGCCAAAATAGTCACTGAATGCTTCACAGATTTCAGCTGCGTCATGGAGTAAGTGACCCTCACCATCAACAATTTCGGTAATCAGAGGGCAGCGCTCACTGGTTCCACGAGCAGTATTTTGACAAGGTCCCTGGCTTTGCAGCTTGTCCCTAGGGCTGTATGTTCTTCATTTTTTCTTCGTGGTAACTGCGTAGGTTTGACTCTGTCGGTAAATTCGTGCATATGTAAGACAAGTGAAAAGTCATGGGTCCTTCTATATCTTGCAGCTAACATTTTGCTTTTCTTGATGATTAAGTGCTCGATGAAATCTTTGGAGACATGAAGGGGTATGAATACATTGTGGAGCAAGGAGGGCTACAGCATAATGGCTTTGTTTGTAGAACTGCTCCACAGCGGTGTACACCTGGTAGAGAGGAAAAATACATCCCAGTTGGAGAAACGAATGAACTGCTGAAAGCATTCCCAGTTCATCTTATGGGTTGCAACTGACGGTGTAGAGGCGAGTTTAATGACCATTTTAATTCGGGAACTGAGTCGGATCATGTTATGGTCGCTGCCAGGGAGATTGTATAAGATCTGGGTCTGTGGATTGTGTATCCCCCATATGAACATTAAGTCCAGTAAATTGGCGGACCTAGTTGGACTGAAAATCCAGCTCCGATGGAAGAAAGAAAAGAGCCGTGCAAGGTAGACGTTGGGTGGGATGGCCAGCTTATTTTCGGTAGGTTGAAATCGCCGGCAATAATCTTCTGACTGTGTGGCAATTCTGATGCGAAGTCAAATTCAGAAGTGATGTTAGTGATACGTTAGACGCATTCGATGGGTTGTAGATACATACCAGCAGTGTGTAAGATGAGACACCCGCAACTGAGAACCAAATAGATTCATGGATAGTTTCTAATTGTGAGTGGTCTATAGGTATAGCTGTAAATGTTTTGCGTAGGTATATAATACACATTCCACCTTTTCTGTCGCAGCGATCTTTTCGAAATAGGTGGTAGTTTGGAATCATCAGAGTAGAGTCAAGCGTATCTGAAGGACACGACGTTTCAGTGGCGAGGATCGCTTGTGGGTTATTGAACTGTGCAAGTGTGGTTAAAAAACGAAGTTTGTTGATTATGGATCTGGCATTAATCAGAATCACTGAGAGTGTACTAAGTATTAGGGAATTATCGCTGTCCGTTGTGTGATGGTCCGAATCTTTGCGTTAGAGCATGGTGCACATGCTAGGTAAGTGCGAGTCCGAATTAGGCCTTAGAACGTTTGTTGCTAAGGTTAACATGTCATGTGTGGATATCGAGACAGTTGGGGGCGCGACGAAAACCGAAGCATCATGCTTAGGTTGCCGTTGGTTTGGCAATGGACTAACTCTGTCATCTGGACAAACTGGAGGAAGAGTGGGATCAAGATGTTGCCAGCTTCTACATCAGCCACTGATCCCCTTACTCCCTGGGCTGCCCCGTTGCATCCGCCCTCACGCGCAGAAATCGAACGTGAGATCAGACGGCTGAAGTTAAACAAGCTCACCGGGCCAGGTGAACTTCATCAATCCCTCCAAAAATTCGGGGGCCCTGCTCTCCTGGACGATTTACATAACTTACCAATACATCTATAGGGGTAGGAGACTGTCACGACAGACTGGAGCCGCTACGTTATAGTACCAATTTTCAAGCGAGGCTCCCGTTCGGAATGCGGCAGTCATAGAGGAATCAGGCTGATCTCAATTGTCTCTAAGTTGCTTCTCTCTGTGGTCCTCCATAGACTGACTGGTACTCGTGAAAGCCGGATTCGCGAAGAGTAAGCCGGGTTTCGCTGAGGTCGGGGCTGCATCGACCACATCTTCACTTTTCGTCAATTGTTGGAGCCCCACCATTTTTATTGGCAACCCACCGTCGTCGTGTTTCTCGACATGAAGGTTATCTTCGATTCGGTGGGTCTGTGTGACCCTTGCGATTTACTGCTCAGGAAAGGTGTACCTGAGGTTTGTAAGTATTATCCGAGCATTATACGCGTGTAGCTCAGGCAGTTTGAGGGCTTACGGCAAGCTGTCGTCGCTCTTTAATATCTCCAGCGGTTTGAGACAAGGATGTCCGCTGTCGCCTTTCCTCTTTAACTTCGTTATTGATAGAGTCATGGAAACAGCATTCGCTGGACACGAACTATAAGGTGCGGAGTTACTTCCTGGTGAGCGACTTCTTGACTCGGAGTATGCGGACGATACCGCCCACATATCTGACAGCTTTTAAAAAGTGCCAAGCAGCAGTGCACCGATCAGCACGGGCTGTCAATCGTTTTATGCTATCTTTACTCCATCAAAATGCAAAAGCCATCAAGATTGACAATGATCCACCCCCGCGATGACACTTGGTGATTGTAAAGTCCAAAAGGAACTTCGATGTATCCCCCAAACTGGATTGCTTACATGAGGACACGGTATCTCTTTTCCCTGATTATCTTGCACATTTACACTGCTTTACTGTGTGTGTATTTATTTCTTACACTCCATCACTGACACATCCTTGAGGTTTCAAGGTCATTCTTATTATTATGTTATTGTGACACTGCCCCAATACTCGATCCGCCCCACT
>OX104059.1:40753341-40772092 GCA_944474145.2 Dicrocoelium dendriticum | reverse complement strand
AAAGGAACTTCGATGTATCCCCCAAACTGGATTGCTTACATGAGGACACGGTATCTCTTTTCCCTGATTATCTTGCACATTTACACTGCTTTACTGTGTGTGTATTTATTTCTTACACTCCATCACTGACACATCCTTGAGGTTTCAAGGTCATTCTTATTATTATGTTACTGTGACACTGCCCCAATACTCGATCCGCCCCACGCTGGACAGTTTCTGCCCACTTGCATTACGATTGCGAAACCTATTCGTAAGTCATGTACTGTATTTATTATGCCTTATAGAACCACGGTTACAGGATTATTCGTTTTATTCTTCTGCCCAGACCGTGCGTTAAGTCTAGGTTTATCTGTTCGTAATGTCTAGTTTAGTTTCGTACGACGTACTTAGTTTAGGCTTAGTATCGTTGGTACAGTGGTGATCAACTAGACGTCCCTCAGGAATTCAAGTGCCTGGGAGCTATATTAGCGCAAGTGGGATCGGAGACGAGATTACGAACCGTACGATGAACGCTGGGGATGCTTTTGCCAATCTCCGCCACCTATGGCGCCAACGCGACATCACTCCAGCAGGAAGGGTAGAGTTCATAACGCAGCCGTCCGTTCAACACTCTTATACGGTTATGAAACCTGACCCATCATATCGAGAGACATAAAGAGAGTAGTTACATTCGACCATCGCTACCTTCGAAGCTTAGCTCATGTCTGGTTTAAGCACCGCGTGAGCAACGGCCGTGTTCGGCGTCTCTTATCTGGTGCAGGAAGAGTGTGAACCGCTCAGCACCATCATAGCACTCCCGAGACTCCGATGGCTGGGCCATATGTTGCACATGCCAGAACACCGACTCCCGCGACGTGCGTTGTTTGCGCGCCGAGAGTGCCGTTGGGAGAGGAGGAGGGGAGGCCAAGCGATGATTTAGTCGAGAGAAATAAGAACGCTCACTTCGAAGTTACTGTCGGTTGGTGCATCCGGACTTGCTGGCTGGGATCCGAAGGACGATGAACACGTTTGCTTGGACACACTTGCTGATATGATGTAGAGCCGACCCCAGTAGCGTTTCTGTTGTGTGTTTCTGTTAAAGTATACACGTGCGGAAGTAACCATGGCCTGCGAACGTAATAACGACTCGTAGCCGAATGACGCAAAGACAACAGAACACAACCAGTTGGCAGCACGCCAACGCGTACTCTGATCAGAACGTATACCAAGCATCGATTAAGTAACTGAGGCCAAGCCACTGGTGAGTGGAAAATCGACTGACGACACAAACACACGGTCAATACAGGGTGTGAACACGGATTGGAACTGCTGCCTCATACGCCCCAGTTTCTTTGTCCACCCTCCTCCCCTTTGATTTCTCCTCCAACCACCGTGTTTACCTAATACATAATGTGATTTTAGCATTATGTTACTTTTTAGCCTTTTTATTGCGAAACCTTGGCTGTGTTTCTCACCCTCGGCTAGCGTGCGTTGTTGTTGATGATGATGAGGATGAGGAGGAGGAGGAGGATGTCCCTTGGTCTCCACGCTTCTTTTGAACAGGCCCAATTCTTGAAAATGGCTTACCGCCAGTCACAGTCATAGCAAACGGAAAACACCTGTGGTGTGTCTACCACATGCCAATCAGAAGCAATGCAAACAATATAACTCAGCACTCTCTGGTAAGTAGGTCACCGCTGCCAGGTGGCACAACAACGGTTTTTACTCTGAGTTCAAGAGACGTAGCCGGTCCCAATGCTTTGCACGTGACGCTGTTTGTAACGGTTGCGGAAAAATGGACACTATCAGAAGGGCTGCCGCTCTTCTACCAAAGACACCGCTTCAGTAGTTCAGAGTCATATCTCCACTGCCACAGTCGTTGTTTCATCAAACAGTCTATCAAGGTATTTCCGTAAGCGGATATTAGACGCCGCAGAAGCCATCGCCATTCGGCTGTACTAACCAGCACTGTGCACGCAGAAACGGTTCACTCACGCGTTGAGCCTACCTTGGCCAGGACGAACTGCAGTTGACCTGTACGCACGTACGAATACAACTGTAACCTAACCGAAGGTGTGTCACACCGCACTAAGATCAATTTGGTTGACTGACGACCCGTTGGGTCTGTATACTAAAAGTTTGCATTTCATGTAATTGTACAAGCCTGATGAAGAATTACCGAAAACAAATGTTCGCTTACACAGACTTCTGATCAATCAATGGGTTTTTTTCATTCAATTAAACGTCGCGTAGACCCTCCTATCTTATGCTGTCATCGATGTGCTCATCAGCGACATTCCCCTGAAAGCGATAGTTGATACGGGAGCTCTGAAAGTCACATCGTCGCCTTGGATGTTAAACAGTTCAACTGGAAAATCCTCGGGTCACATTGCAAAATTTCAATGATCAGTACCCACCTAACTAGTTGCACCATCGGTCATTGTGTTGTTACGGTGCAGCTTAAAAATCGCCATTGCACTAAAAGTACACTTGCTGTACTATGGAATCTTTGTTCAAATGTACTGCTGGGACACGATTTGCTCAAACTTCACGAATTTGTTAAAATCCCTTTATGCGGTGGAAAATCCCTCTCTCTGCCCACTCTATTAACCGCTGAGGTGGCTCCTCCCTGCTTGCTCGGCAACGTTTCTTGCACTTTCAAACCCATCGCTACGAAACCGATACGTCACTCAGCGACAGACTAGAAATTTAAACAGCTGGAAGTACGAAGCTTCTTAAGGTCGGGATTACTGAACCATCTGCATCACCGTGGTGAACTCAGGTTTTGGTAACTACGAACGAAAGCCTTAAACGCCGTATGGTTATAGATTATAGTCAGACTATCCACCGATATACTCACATGGACGCATACCCATTGCTCAGAATTGACACTCTTAACGACAACATCTCACGGTACTAGGCGTATAGTACCTTGAACTTGAAGAGCGCGTACCTCTGAAGGAAACTGAAATAAAACTCACAGCATTTGAGGCATGTGGAAATCTTTTCCATTTCTATCGTACACCTTACGGTGTAGCCAACGGGGTAGCCAGTTTTCCAAGAATTATTGGTAAGACAATAAGCGACGAAAATTTGAAAGCGACTTTCGTTTACATGGATAACCTAACGGTGCGCGTGACAACCGATGATGGACACAATTGTAATCCGGAAAAATTTTACGAAATCACCCGAAAGTACTATCTGACCTTCAAGGAAAACAAACGCATTATTCGTTTGAATAAAATACAACTGTTGGGTTATGGTTTCCCATGAGGCTATGCGGCCGTACCCAGACCGCCTTCAACTAGCAAGATCTCCCCCTGTGCTACCGACGTCAAGTCGCAGCAACGTGTTGTAGAATTCTTTGACTAGTATTCCTCGTACATCTCACACTTCTCCAACAAAAGCATCCCTCTGATCGACAACCGATGCTTCCCTCTCTCTACTTCGATTCTGGACTCCTTAGAAACCCTCAGCATTGAAATAGAAAATGCTATGATCGTTTCTATTGACGAGTCAATACTCTTAGTCATTGAAACGGACACCTCGGACATTACCATTGCTGATATACTGACATAGAACGGACTACCAGTGGCCTTCCTTATGTGAACATTTTTACCTAACGAACGACACCATTCTGCTGTCGAAAAGGAGGCACATGCCATCGCAGAGTCTGTCCGAAAATGGCGTCCCTATGTCATCGGTAATCGCTTCACGATTGTTATAGATCGGTGGTCCGTCTCGTTCATGTGCAACCTTGACCAAGGAGGTAAGATCAAAAATGATAAAACTCAACTTTGGCGTATTGAACTCTCGAATCTTATCCCTACTCCGTCGGTTAAACCCCCGCTGTCGCTGTCCAGCTGTGCACACACCCTTTACCAGTTTACATGTATTTGCAAGCCCGAATACGTGGGCATGACAGAACGACAATTGAGGGTGAGTATACACGTTTCGCAGATGGCCACGTCCACTACCTCGAATGTGCAGCCAATGAAGCGAAATGAAGTTCCATACAAACAACCAGCTTCATCAATCGCCCGCCACCTGCTGGCTGACAACCACTGTGTAGACCGCGTGCGCGCGTTCCGTGTTATCTATGCATCAATGCTGAGGCCGTGACTATCAAACAAATTGGCCCAACTGTGTGTTCATAAAGACACATTTGTGACCCTGGCCTTGCCGTGGTAGCAGGCTGGGATCAGATGACAAGGTGACATGAGTGTCGGTGTGTTCAGTTTGGTCAATTTATCATTGTAACTGCGCTCCTTTCATGATGCTATAAATTCGCACGTCTGTAGTACGCACTTGAAAATATGCAGAGAAATTTTTCCGGAATTAAATCGTGTGGAACTCTTGTATTAACTTTTCTGCCAAAAGTTTCCTCGGGAACTAATTGTTTCAATTATCTCCTGTTACAATTATGAATTGGTCTACCGGATCGGGGAAGCTACGGTGGCTGCTGACGCTTTATCGCGTACATGTTCGTCACAGTTACATACCGTGACACTCCAGGAGCTGCATAACAACCTGTGTCACCCAGAAGTCACTAGAATGTTCCATCTGATTGGTTCATGGAATCTACCTTTCTCAGATGATGAAGTAAAATCAATGACCTCCCGCTGCAGCGAAGGTGCCGAATTGAAACCCCGTTTTTATAAGCCATTGGAAACGCAATAAGGCGATGCACCTTTTCAAAGATTAAACATAGTTTTCAAGGATCCTTTACCCCCAACAACAACAACACAACAACAACAACAAATATGTTCATCATTATCATGAATTTTCTAGATTTCCATTTGCTTTTGCATATAGTGACATGACGGCCCCAACAGTGATTAATTGTTTAACCCAACATTTTTCTACCTTCGGTATGCCGCTTTAGATCCATTCTGATCACGGTTCATCCTTCATGTCCCAATAAGTGAGATCTTTTCTTACGTAAAAAGGCATCGCGGTCAATCGGACGATGCCGTAGAACCTCCAATGTAATGGACAAGTGGAGCGGATTAAAGGCATCATCTGGAAATCGATTCCTCTTGCACTAAGCCCTAGGGCCTAGCAATAGCCCAGTGAGAAAGCACTTCGATGGATGCACTACCTTTAATTCGTTCTCTTCTTTGCACAGCCACAAACGTCACTTCTCATGAAAGACTTTTCTGTTACAACCGTAAATCGACCTCAGGGGTCTCGCTACCGAGTTGGCTGAATGTGCCAGGACCCGTCTAGCTGCGCCGTAATGTTAGCCCTTTAAAATAGGAGCCGTTAGTGGATGAGGTTGAACTATTGGACTGCAATCCCCGCTACGATGACATTCGATTTCGCGAAGGAAAGGAAGATGGCTGTGTCCCTGCAAAACTCGGCACCCTCAGGACTAGGACAATCCAGTAATTCACCTACTGCTTATCCCACAGACCCCACTCCCAACGAAATAACGATTCGCATGTCACGGACACCCATGTACCCTAGATTACCCCCTTCTCCACCTGATCCTTCCCATATTTACGAGCAACAACAAAGAAAGCGCGCTTACTGATTGAGTAGCCGTGAGATGTAGAAATATCCACTTGCTCCTTTATTCACAAACACGAGGTCGGAGAGAATTACATATAACACACAGACATGAAATATAACCCACACTCCTTTTCGCAATATTATTTACTACAAACTTCCTATAGTTCTTTTCAGTCTATTCACTCAAACTAAACTCCTTCTCACTTGGTAGGTTACTACCTTGCCTATTCATATAACCCAGTTGATGAAGGGGCAAAGTGGTACGAATCAATTGATTCTAAGTCATGACAAAACTAAAGATGAGTGCAAGACAGGCTAAATAAGTGATTGGATACCCTACGACATGATTTGCTCAAAAACCGGCGATGCTCTAGCAAACGATCTCTTTTCTGTCAGACTTTCATTCAGAAGCAGAAAATACCTTCCTTCTTACTGTTTTTACGTTGAAGTTTATAAACATTTTTTCAAACTTGTCATATTTCCTTGCGGATGGAAGCACCGCATAAAGACACTCCGGTCGTAACCCACTGACGGATGGGCTAGTCTCACCCTGCTAAAGTGCACATTCGTAGTCGGCCATTGCGTCTCTGTGACAGGCACAAAATCTATCACACGAGTTGTGTGCGAATGATCGATTTCGCTTGAGGATCGGAAACCACACAATTTATTTGTTTATTTATACTTTTCTCGACAATCCATATGAAATGGGACATCCAACCCAGATGGGAACGAGGACCGATATTGAGTGTATCGGTTACGCCACAGTGTTTATTGTCAATATCGAAAATTAGTTCTATAAGTCACCAATTCTAATTCATCGCAAGCACCACTTGTTACACGAGGTTTATGATTGTAAAGGAATATATGCAGTTCGAAAGCCTTTTAAATTGGCTACCACGTTCAACTTGCTTAACTGATCACTTTCTGACACCTGTGCGCTAAAAAATGCGATTGGAAAACGGATAGACACAAGAAGATAAGAACATTCCACTCACGAAGTTTCGTTGTTACCAAACGAGAGAGAACTACTGAACATAAATATACTCCAGAAAATTAGTAAACGACCCTATGTAGCCATGAATTACTTGCTCTTAGTTGCCGCTGTAAAATCGTGATCGATTTTGCAATATCCCTAGAACCGTTGAAGTCATATTAAGCATGCATCTTTGGCGCAATGATTCTGTGGGTTACACGAAACCCTCGGCTAAAGTGAAGGACAAGTTGAAACCGAGTGAAACTTTAGGCCTCCTTGGACTGCATAGATAGCTATTAATGAGGCTGCCTGGGAATAGATTGAAACACTAAGGTAATACTTACGACAAGGCATGAGAAGAGGCGACGAAATACTCTGCTTATTGAAGGACAACCACTCGGTGATCGTGCCTCCAGCAGTGACAAATGTTCTCCAGTGTGAATACATCAAAAAGCCGGTTAGTTCTGGCTTATTTACGTTCATTGTTTTTGTTTATCTCTGTTGAAACGACCTTTTTGTCCGGGAAACAAACTTGATGTATATGCTCTTGTTTTATACCTTTGATGGCCACATTCAGGAGGCGAAAACAACTGTTCTATTTGATGTTGCATACACTACAAGGGCTGCACAGTGGATTGACAAAGGACACAGCGACTAATACCATCCCAGCGTACATCATAGTTTCTGCTCAGTTAGTCCCATGTCTTTTAACCTCGAACAAAGACTACTTCGTTTCTTGCTTGAATGAACCAGTTTTGCTATCGGAATGTTGTGACACGTCTACATGCTTGCTGGAACAACCTGAAATTTAGTGGTTAGTTGGTAAAACGGTTTGTGTCGACGAAAGTGATTTGTCCCAGAATTATGGCGATGCGTACATATATCAAGCATGCCTGCACCGTGTAATCAGTGCTCCGCAACCAGTGGTTAGCCGGCATCTTTAACCAATGGTACAGCCAGCTTCTTATTGATTGGTTGAACCTAACGTGAAGATCTCGCATCAGCTTCCGAATCAAATAGTCCTCCACATGCCAGGAATGGTACCAGGCTGCAGTTTCAACCTGTTGGGCATCATCAGTAGTGCGCATTCACTGAACCCATCAGAATTTGAATCCTGTTCTCTGTGATAGTGCCTAGGGACAGATTGGAACGCTCTGAGGGAACACTTTTAGTAATCCATCAGAAGTAGTGAGGAAATACTGCGTATTGAAGTACAACGACTCAGCAATCGCGTCTCCAGCTATAACAATTGCTTCCAAGACCTGTACAGCGACAAGCTGAAGCACAGAAGTAATTCAAGTACTAGTTGGCAGAAATGCAATCCGTTTTCATTGAAGGGTGCTTTGACCTTGAGAAATCCGACGACTATTGTATGCACACTCAAGACAGGTTCGTGCTGAGTGAAACGTAAGTAGCAGACGACACCGGTCGAGAGGTGGTAGGTTCAAAGATGGTCGCGCTAACAAATCTAAAGACCAATGAACGACAGATTAGGGAAATATTGCATCCCTGTCGATCCAAGCATAGGCATTCAAACCACCTGTGGTTGTTCCGAGTCAGAGATGATCAAGTATGGATATCACCCCAGCCCCCTCCCCAAGAACAGTAGATGACACTGCTGTTAATTTCTCTGAAGGGTTCAGTAGTTGTGTGATGGTGGACCGCGATACGGAGTGGTGCAGTTGTTGGAACATTCCGGACGACGCACGCACGAACTCGAGAACATTGTGTTCGGTAGTTGGTAGCAGACGAGCGGCTTCGTCGTACAAACCCGCAACAGTATGCCCCCTGTGTGTATATTCGTCAGACACCTTCATGCCAAAGTGTTCAGCAACCACCTATGACTGAAGGCAAACTAATTTGCGCTGATCGCGATCAGCAATTGTAGGTCCACTGTTAATATACTTTAAAATTGGGCTACTTGTGAGTAATATACAAACTATGGAAATAAAATGGTGTTCACACCCTAGCCAAGATGCAATTGAGACGCCTTGGCGGTCGTACACTTCTGTCCAGTTCTCTTTACACTCGAAGCTCCCGATTAGTTTGATTTCAGCTATTTTAAGTGCACGAGCACGCAACATCATGCGCTATCAAACGATGACAGAGAGAAGCTGGCGCGAAAGCTGAGTCCTTGGTGGTGCTCACTCCAAGCGTTCCACGACCAATCCCTTCTGTTTACACTCCAGGTGAGAACAGCGAACACTTTGTCTGCCAGTAGACAGCTTTGCCAACAGGTCGACGAGATGTACAAATACCGCATGTTTATGGACAGAGTATCCAACAGTTGGATGCATCGTGTCACCATAATTTGAGCAGCCCTCTACAATTCGATGACTCACAGCTTATCCGAAGGTGGTTTCGTACTCCGAGGTAGAAATCTACGACCAATTTCGTCTTCCAGTCAACTGGCAAGCTGACTTAAGCAGTCAAAGCCACAGTGGTGTCTAGATTGTCGCGCTAATAAGCTGCTGGGACGAACCAGTTAAAACTATACTTGTCAATCACAAGCTCCGTTCAGTTAAGAGAAGCGCGAGGCCCGGTATTGAGGTTATGGTGGAGACAGAGGCAAGGTAGTGCACATCTACTTTACCGAGGAACTCACCGAAAGATCCTTGTCGGCTGAGCGAAGGCATGAAGAGGAGACTTTTCACCGTGCTCAAATAAGAGGTGGCAAGATCTTTATAGAATTTCTGTACTATTGGAGCTCTCCTATCCACCATCCTTTCCATCATGTAGCGTATACACTGAGAGAGGGGAAATGTAAAAAAGTACAAGAGCGCGTGCGACGCGATGTTTACTGTGATCAAGTCCAAGGGTTTCTGAATGTAATTACTGGGAAAAGACTGCATCAGGATGTTTACAACTCTGTTCAGTTACCAGTATGATATACAGTGTGGAAAATAAAGCGATGAACTGGCGGTCTGAAGAGAAGAGGAAAGTGTCGATATCAGCCATATTTCAGAGGTTTTTACTGATAACCTGTTATAGGTTTACTTAACTAGACTGATGGTACAAGATCGTTGAAGATGAGTCTTTTAAAGGTGGGTTTAGGGAAACAACGACCTGTAGTATCTCTTAACCGCTATTTGTGCGATGATGCAATTACGCAGAAATCCTGTTCGTAAATTGCCTAGAGACACTAAGCAACATCTGTACCCTTGTGCAAACTGAGATCATTACAGCAAGTCTGCGTATCATAAAAGTGGAATTGCACTGGCCCTAGTGCACAGATGGTGACTCAAACAGACTACCATAGCATCAGCCGTTGAAAGAACGGTCATGTGGATCACGGTGCAGCCGAAAACGTCTTGGTCTAGTCTCGGTCTTCTTTTACACATTTGGATGGTTTCCGTGTTATTCTCTTTGATCAATGCACTTCGCTACCGACGGTTTCGTCCTTGCCTTAATGGTTGCCCGCTAACGTCATGATCACTAGGCTATTGACCACCGCGAAGAGCGGTTGACCCAGCATCGAGAAGCCGACAGAATAGTGGACTTCGGAGGACACGCAAAATAAAGACGATGAAAGTGAGGAACCGCTACTGGTCATTCTGCTCCGAGTAGCGGTAGGCCCAGTTCTTTGTACATTGGAACCAAACGATGAGACAAAAATCGGGAATTAATGTGATATTTTACACAAATCCGGGAGTACACTTATAGAAAATGTGAACATCATATATCACTGTTAAGCGATGAGAATAATCAGGATTTCTGGTAAACAGATGAAAAAGATGGTCAATAGCATAAAGTTGAATTATATCGTTACATATGGTCTTTTCCAAATACCAAACATTATGAACTCCAAATCGCACACTTACCAACAGAGTCTGATCCCTGAGTTGATATTCTTGATCGCAGCTTTGATTGATCAGCTTTGGAACAAGTTCTATGAAACACAACGCGTGCTCCGAGTAGCTTTGAATTCTGAAGCAGGATGAATAGGAAGCATTGAATCGGTGTAGTGAGAATATATAGGTCAAAATTACGTACCAAACGGCGCAAGCAACTAGGGGTGAATCAAAGAAAAACTTGAATTCTCTCAATGAATAGCGGGGAGCGTAATGATTATTGCGATTGGGAAGCATTGCAGTCTACTCAGCTAGATATGAGTTGTATGCAAACTGTTCTGCATTCGCTCGCATGCCGCTTGGTCGCTGGAGCTCACTTACCAATGGTAAGCTGGGTCTGATGTTGGGATGCATGCTGGTATCAGGTCACTTACTAGAATCGTGGGATGAAGCTCCGTGCGAGGAATATAGATTCGCACATTGTGCATAATCGGTTGCATTCAGTAGGTACAGTAGCCCGAGCGTAAGACGAGTTGTTTGTTGGAGTTCAAGATCAGATGAGGCTGGTTGAATGAATGGCGCCACGTGGTCACTAGCTGGAAGGCATTGATTTCGAGGGAAAACATCGTCGACTCAACCGCTGGAGCCGATCCCAATATGCACTCTGCTACAAGTTTCCTGCATGATTGCACAGTTAAGATGACCGAATTGGGAGTTGAACCCTGGGCGCAGGGATTGTCGGTACACACCAGCACCACTATAACACCAAGCATGCGGCCCGTGTCACACACGAAAAGAAATACGGGATCGGTCTAGCCGGTGTGGTTCCCGTGTCTTGCAACCGGTCGATGCTGCTCTCGACCTCGTTGCCTTGAGATTCGTACACCCGAACACATGGGCCAAGACGTATCCGTGGTTCGCACGGAAAAATATGATCACCTCGAGTATCCGGAAATGGGATCCTCGCCGCAATTGTGCACACATATTTCAATTGTGTATAGGAACCAAGATGAAATATATTGAAACCGAACAATCAGTTTAGAGTAAAGATTATTTGAGCAGGTCACAATATACACCCGTAAAGCTAATTTGGACGATATGCCTCACAGCCTAGTAAGTACTGCCATGATGCCAAAAAGGTGGTCGTATTGGATGAGATTGTGCGATGTTTCGTCTATCCAAAACCAAAATAACCAGTAGATTGTGCGAATATCATGCGACTTTCTACTGTGCACTTGTTAGAGTTAGTAGAGACAGTTGTTGTGAATCTAGAAGAAGATGATTCTTCAGAGACGACGTTAAATTGCAGGTGCCTTGTTGAAAATGTGTGGGCAATCACAGGTTGAATCCACGGCTCCGGTACACTCAGTGCACGAGAGTACTAATACACTTCATTTATCATAACCCAGTCCATAGAGGATAGGATGAGAGCGGGCTAAGGACGATGATGTGGCAAATGTTCACTTCTTATGAGTTCTTTGATTCCAGGCTTCCTGAGCTTGACATCCAACCAATTTGCTACAATTTTGGTTGGTAGCAGAATAACACTTGACATGTGACGCTGAGTATTCACCACGAATGTGCGGCGCAGAATGCACACGCCCATAGCGCGACAGGACTGAATTTAAACGTGGCGCTATGGGCTGCGCACATCCTTGATTCACTGAGCCACGCCGAGTGGCACTTTCAGTGTGCTCTCAGAGTAACCCGATGCCATGGTTATGTAGCAAACCAACTCAGCCACAATATTCCCTCCAGGAGTTAGGGAGAGGTCGATGTCTTTGTTCCTCCAAACTCATCCACAGGATACAAATGTCATGGTTAGAAGTTCAGAGTCCATATGGCGTAGAACACGAGTGCGACGCAGGGTATATGATGGTGGGAGAGCACCGCTTAGTGCGCAGTGGTTCGCTACCGCTCACCTCAAATCAGTCGGACTGTGGTCAAAACGGTGAGGGTTAGTCAGCTTTTTACCTGCCGTTAAACGTTATCACAGACGCCAAACACACTAAAGAGGTAACGGCATACAAATTATTCAAACCATTACAAGACTGCAAACAACCGGCCTCAGGTTGATCACAATGGGGCTCTGCAAGCGCACATCCAAGTTGCACATGGTCCAGTTTGCATAATGCAGTGATTCCCAACCTGCAGGTAATTGCCTCAAAAGAATAAACTCGGATTTTACGGGGAGTAAAGAAGAGTACAAGGACTGTGTCATCGCACAGTCACGAAATAAAATTAGCACCAAACTCAGCTGTATCAAATCATCTAACTGATTACCTATTTACTAGTGACCGGTCATTTGTGATTGCTTAGCGGATTAGACCATTTCAGGCAATGTCATGACTTAAAATACCAATACAAGCTTGTGACGCAGCGCGGCTAAATGGCGCGTCTATCGCCTCGCCCACCAATCGTCGTTCATTCGAATCACGATTGTTCGCCGCGCATGTGAGGTTGATGTCGCTGTTTTCGACAAGTTCTGAACGTGTAATGACTGGTATAGACGGGAAGCAAAATCAGTTGAGTGAACTAATTCTATGACTTTAACGTCGATAATATTGAGTTTATTTGCAGTTGTTCACAAAAAACGTTATCTGTGTGTTTCCCTTATTGGAGTGCTTCAAATTAAGCCTAAAATTTACTTCTCATAATTTAAAGCAAAAGAAATAATAGCCATTAGTTAATTTCCTTCTTCAAACTAAAATCTCCGGACGTATTTATGTATACTGAAACTCCTTTGCGCGTAATAGCCATGATAAAGTCGAGAACCACTAGCCTAATAGGTCAGACTATTGGTTCAAAGGCTGCGGGTCCAGTCCACTGGGAAAACTTCCATTAACCTCGCTGCCTTGTGAGTTGGACTGTTGAGTCAAAGCATATCAGTAAAGCAACATGTACAAAACCGGTCTCTTAATAGCTAGTCGGTTATTATAAGTCCACAGGACCCAATGCTCTTTTTTCATCTCGTCTTTCTCCTGTTAATAAGCAAAATTGATACTGACAGCAGCTAATAGCAGTGATGCATCGAACTCGTCCTCCACATCAGTTCCTTCAACCTCCACAATTTAAGACATAACGGTAATCGGGAAATGCTGATCCTCACTCTTCCTTAGGACAAGAAGGGTCCACCAGGGTTGTCCCATATCTCAGTTCCTCTAAATTACTGCTATCAAAATTTGAACAATGCGGTAAGAAAATGAGCTATCAAAATTGTCATAAATGACTCTGTCATCTCAGGCTGTTTTGAAATGGAACCTCATTCAAGTGACTGACTGGTAAACCTTGGGTATGCGGACGACATAGCTCTCCTTGTATCCGACGCAATGGCTGCGGAAACGCAATTGAATAGACGGAGGCTTCGGCATGTGCCTTACACCTTCAAAGTGCAAACGGTTGTTGCAGGACTGGACCAATACGTCACCGGTTTCAGCCATCAGGGCACAGCCATTGGAAGTGGTGGATCGGTTCACCACTGGTGATCACGTCGCTGAAGAAGTTAATTCACATATCAGCAAAGCCCGCGCGGCATTCCAAAGAGTTAACCGTCCATGGAGAAAATGAGATATCAGGCTGTCAGGGTGTATAACGTTTCGATAAGGTCTGTGTTACCGTATGGATCAGAGAGGTGGCCGGTTCTCAGTTAAGACGTTAAACCATTAGCCGTTTGGATCATCGGCGCTCACACAGTATCCCTCACATCAGGTGGGAACACCGGTTGATCAGCGCCGAGGTCCGCCAGTTGGTCTTTGGTAATAAGTCTTCTGATGCCCCACACATGTTTGCTAGAGCTCAACCGCTTACTTTGACTCGCACATGTCCTCCGTATGCTCGTTGACCGGTTTCCTCGGCCTGCATTATACGCCGTCATGGCATGAAGTTGAATGAAACCGCTAGGTGGCCACCCGATGAGGTGGCACAAAAACGTGAAGAAACCGACCGAGAGACGTGGTCGGCTTAGTGCATGTCAACTTCGTTGTTGGGGGCCTTGGGATGGGCCAGATCAATGGTTGAAGACTTCAACGGATATGCCACAGTCGCAAAATAGGTGGAACTCTAGCATTCTGCTTCTTAACTCCAGTGGTTACTCACGCATCAGGATTAATCTTAGTCATGGTTCCTTAACTTCCGTTACTTTGTATTTTATCCTCAAACTACTCTATTTTCCACACCACTGTGAATTAGTGTTGTCCTGGTGATACGAATAGTGGCAATCGGCTCACATTTGTTTAATTGGACTGCATTGAACACTCCCGCACAGGCAGTTCACTAGCTGCGGCTCTTCACATGTGTTAAGTCCCCAAACTGGTCCCCCACTCTGTTAATGCGGGACAAAGGGTCCCTCCTTCGGGTGTGAGGTAGAGCTCACTAAATGGCCAATAGTAGATGCTGATCGATCACAAAATGTCTCACTTGGTCACATGGGTGTGAACGACCGGTATGCGTGTATCTGGGTACATATGTACTTGCCAGTGTCGTCCATCATGAAAATGCTGGATGGTGCAGATGGTTGGGTTGGAGTCAACCTACGGCACGCCACAGGGCAAGTTCACTGTCCGACACATAAGGTGTGTCGGGCTGGTTGGAACGGCAGAATCGTGGTTGTGTTGGCGCAGGCGTAACTGACCTGAGCAAGGAATGTACAATAGGTGCTTAGTGTTATCCCATCTAATGACAAAAGGGTTACTGGCAACGCTTTTTTAGACTGAAATTTTCCTTCCAACAACCTACCTTAGCGAAATAGGCACTCCTTACAATTAGTCCTTGCAAATATGAAACGTGACGTCTTGAGAAAGGAGTCTTGAAAATCTATGTCGACTGAAGACTATTCGCTGCCACAGAGCCTATTCTCCCGTCGCAGTATTGATCGCCGTTGCAGGAAATAAGTGTGGTTACGCTGCCCAATTTGTTTCAGGCGGGACCATGACGTTCATTACAACATATTCACTGTTGAGGCAATACTCTATTAGCACGGAACAGAGAAGCTGCATTGTTAGGCAATATCTAATTTTCGCGGATACTGTGAAGCACGTATTGCACAAAGCGCGAAGCTCAATGGCTCGAAAAAATGAATGACAAATTGTGGGAGGGGAAAGCGTGCTTGTGAAATACAGCGTGATAAGAGAAGGCACCTTCTGCGGCTGCTAACTTGACTTCTGTGTTTCCAAAGGTCGTTAATCGAAATAATTATTTCAGATGCTGCTGAAAACACTACTACCTTATAATAATCCGACTTAAAGTGCTTTATGATATCTGACGTGCCACCGGGAGCCATAGAAAAGTCGGATTTGCGTTTGTCAAACGGAACATGTGAATGGTTGTCACGTGTTGCCTTCTTAATGAACGAAAAATCGCTCTCCATTAGCGCCTCATCACGAAGCATAGCCAAATCAGACCGCGGAAAGTAACGGTGTTGATAGCACCTAAGGAAAATGTATACCTCGAGCTCCCATTTAAAGGTAACACCGCTTCAACGAGTGCAACCAAGCGCTTAATCTCCGTCACTCATAGAACCTACTGCTCTGGAGATGCTGTGGTGATCAACAGAACCCGGCAATTGTCGCTACTTTCAGTAAGGGAAGTGGAAACCATCAGCTGCAAATTACACTGTGCTGACCAATTTGATTATACCTGCGGCGTCAGATAAACAGACAAGAACGGGTGTTTTGAATTCCAGAGTGAAGGAACACCTGATCAAATGGGTTCAAAGTGAGGCCAACCATCCCTCGCCCAATATTCCTTGTGCACACAGACCGCCAGCCTCGTCGATAAGCAGACATGTTTTACTGACCCGTTATCGGATGGACCTCGGCTCCGCAGCTCGGAGATTACGTCATCCCAATCCACGCTTCTTGCGGTTCGCCGAGGCTGCGACTAAAAGCCAGCTAAGACCTACCCTGTGTGTGTATGTGTGTGTGTGGCGGGAGAGCCTATGGTGCGCTGAGGCTGGTGGTGGCTAGATCCTGACAGATGGTCTACCCACTGCTGCTACTGCTGCGCCATAGTCTCATGTCCTGGGCGCCTCCACGTGGCGACCGCTGGGTGGGAGTTGGGTTTCGCCCTTCTCCCTGCTAAGATCCAGGACACCAACCCGCATGAGTCGGCTAACTGACCATGTGCTAGACCCGCTGCCTTTCGGGCGTATATTTAATCGAAGGCTTTGGCTGAGGACCCGAGTCGTTCTCCTGTCAGGATTGGGCGCCCTGGCAGCATCCTAGTCCATCCTCTCCGGAGGTTAGGAAGTGGTCGATGGCCCACTTCCCGTAAAACCTAGCCATGGGAGACAACAGGTTTACGGGTTATAATCTCACAGCTCGATTGGCGTAGAGCACGAGGGCCACGCATTGTCTCTGACGGTGGGAGGACACCTCCGGGTGTTCAATGGTTTGCTACTGCCCGCCTCAAGCCAGGCAGCCCCTGGTCAAATTGGTGCAAACCCGCCAAAAACCCACCTGCGTCTGGCCGTGGTCGCAGGTGCGTATCCAATTACGGTCGCAAAACATATGATAATTGTTCCAGAACCTCAAAGACTGCGTGTGACGGTCGTCAAGCAGATCCCAATCTGTCTCTGCAATCACATTCCCGAGCTGGATCTGCTCTCCACTGCCTTGTGGGTCAGGCTATTGAGCCAAAGGCTCCGGGCGGAGTCCCTCAAGTAAACCTCCAAATCACCCACTGCCTTGTGGGTCAGGCTATTGAGCCAAAGGTTCCGGGTGGAGTCCCTCAAGCAAACCTCCAAATCACCCACTGCCTTGTGGGTCAGGCTATTGAGCCAAAGGTTCCGGGTGGAGTCCCTCAAGCAAACCTCCGAAGCACAACGACCACCTCGCATGCGATTGCCCACCAATGCAATCGTATGCCTGCGCGCAAAGCACTCAGCATCGGGTGCTGGAACGTGCGCACACTACTGGACCGGAACTGCAGCGAGCTCCCGGAGCGACGCACTGTACTGGTCGCAATGGAGCTGGCGCGGTACCACATCGATATTGCGGCGCTCAGTGAGACTCGGCTCGCTGAGCAAGGTAAGTTACATGAAGCAGGTGCTGGCTACACATTCTACTGGGTGGGCAATGCCGTCTCAGCACCACGTGAACATGGGGTCGGATTTGCAATATCCGATTGCCTCCATGGCCAGCTGGCGGGTGAACCAACGGGCATCAGCGCGCGACTGATGACTGTTCGCCTACGACTCGGAAGAGGTAAGTTTGCTACTTTTATAAGCAAGTACGGTCCGACCATGTGTTATCCTGATGACACGCGTGATCAGTTCTACACTGAGGTATCCTCCGTGATACGGACTGTGCCGAGGAGCGACCGACTATTTCTGCTGGGTGATTTCAACGCGCGCGTTGGGCGTGATGCATCAGCGTGGACAGATTTTATCGGTGCGCATGGCATTGGTTCAGCGAATGCGAACGGTGACAGGCTGCTCTCACTGTGTGTCACTCACGGCCTGACGATCACGAACACTCGGTTTGCACTGAGTGCGAGTGATATAGCAACTTGGACGCACCCTCGATGTGGTCACGCTCACCTGCTCGACTATGTCATCGTACGTCAGCGTGATATGCGTGAAGTGCGCATGACACGTGTACTGCGTGGAGCTGAGTGTGGCACTGATCACAAGTTGGTGCGGACCAAACTGTACATATATTTTCGTAAATCTATGTATTGCACTCCCGCCGTGAATTGGCGTAAATTTAACATTCTCCCCCTCGGTACTGTGGCGAAACGTACTGAGCTGGAGAAGGCGATGGTTGCACGCCTGTGTGGTGATGTGGACTGTATAGCCACAGTGGGCGACCTGTGGCACCACATTCGCGACCAGGTGACAGCTGCTGCCGAGGAGACCGTCGGGCGCGCAAACTGTAAACGGCCTGATTGGTTTGATGACAACAATGTGACGATTGGCGCATTGGTGTCAGAGAAGAATGCAGCATTTGCTGCACATGTTGCAGACCCCATTGATTTGGGAAAGAGTAGTCAGTTTCGCAAACTTCGACGGCGACTGACCCGAGAGCTCCGTCGCATTAAAAATGCATGGTGGACGGAGAAAGCGAAGCAGACGGAATGCTACGCCAAACGCCGTCAACACAAGGAATTCTTTGACTCCTTGAAGGCGGTGTATGGACCGAGATTGGTGCCACTGAGGACACTGATCGATGGCAGATCAGGCGCTACCTGCACCCAGACTGCAGACATAATGCAGGTCTGGCGGAAACACTTTGTCTCTTGAACAACCGTTCAGAGATCTACTGGCCTACATTGAACGGCCTGAAGCAGCACGATGTGAAGGCGGATCTGGCGGATACGTCGACCACTGGATGAGACGCAGAGAGCACTTGCTCAGCTGCGAAACGGCAAATGTGCCAGAAGTGACGGGATCCCACCTGAAGTATTGAAACACGGTGGACCCGCGTTGTTAACTGCGCTGCACCACTTGGTGCAACGCGTGTGGATGAGGAGGAAGTGCCTGCTGAGCTGAAGGATG
>OX104059.1:40684365-40753243 GCA_944474145.2 Dicrocoelium dendriticum | reverse complement strand
GTACAACGGTCTACCTGTGACCTCGGAATCAGATCTCCTTTTACCTACAAATTCTCTGAACATATTGAGTACCAGATAGCACCAGCCAGACAATCCTATGCTGACATCTCTCACAACGTGCATACAATCACAGCTACAGTTGAACTATATAAAATCCTTAATCGTCTCGTGCTGGATTATCGCAGCATAATCTGATTCAAAATGAGGAAATCGGACAGAAGATCGATAAAAAGCCTTTAACGGTTATTTGATAAGCGCGTGTTGGATAAAAATTCTATCCTTAACTCTCGGGATTGATGCCAGCAACTCCACCTCCATTCACTTTGGCTGCGAAGACTAGAACATAACCGGAGACTGCTGCACAATCTGATTCGTGGCAATACCCGTTGCAATCTATTCATCTTTAACATTGCAGCACGATTACACGCGAGACCTAGTAACAAAGACCTTACCCTGATTATGCCACGAGGCAAGAAATATTTGCTGTCTAACTTTCGTCTCACCATATACGATTCGGTGTGGAATCAGTTGCGTTCACCATCAGGTACTGTGAGTCTGTGTAATACTTTCGCAGTAAATTGGGAAGCTACCTCTACCTGAACACCATTATGTCGCCTTTTTCGTAGAAAGGGTCATTTGAACATCCATTCAAAGAAAGTCCAGACAACGTATAGTGGGTGTAATATCACCAATTCACGCAATGTAATTAGTGCTCAGTGTCTACAACCTACACAAACAGCCACTTTGCTTCCTTCCATAGCATATGGGGTAAATACTTTGCCAGAAATGCAGACAAATATAAGAAGATAACGTTATATTGCTTTTGCAAGAACATGACACCAGTTTTGCGTGAATGTTCTGTGCCAAATATTATCACAGTTTTTCACTTGCTGAGAAATATGCCCATTATTATTATTCCTCCATATTATTATTATAAGCTTCGTGCGGTATATTGTTTCGACCAGAGGCAATACTAACCTGGAGCCTAAATGTGCCACTGGTACAGTGCACCTTGGACCGAATACAAATTGTGCGCTCGCTACTTTTCGGCTGCTAGGAGAGCGTTGGAAATTTGACACAGGAACACCGGCTACCGGCCGGGTCAGCATACGAACCAATGGTAACTTTCCGACGAAAGATTTCTGAAACTGGTGCTGACAGAGAAGGTGCAAACACCGTATCCTAGGTTGACCAGCTGCAGTCAGGAGTATTGTTGATGACCCCTAGCACTGACATTCTCATCCCTGTCTGCCTTCCGTTAACAGCAATGTGTCAACCTAATCGAGAGTATACATGTCCCCCATAGACGCATACATCTAGCCCTGTGCATACATCCGCGGAGTCCCATTGGTTAATGTCCCTTGGCCAATTCGAGTGTCGCTGATAATGCGTGCATCTAACCCATCAGGGAGAGAATGAAGTTATGTCCGTATGAACTTGACTGCACAACACGTTATGTTGATATTTGGAACACGCTAACTTATTAGCACTATGCGTGAACTTGCCTGTAAAACGTATAGACGTCGATTAAGCTATCCCGTCCCTTTGAACGTTAAAGATAAGTAGATCGGTTTCTTTCCTAATGTTACCACTTTTGGTTGGCTTCTCGTACCTACATGTTTCTTCGAACAAACCTCCCCGGATAGCCATTTCTGTCAAATAGACTTCGTACAAAGTTTACCTCATCCGGAAGCATGTCTTCGTTACATATCTTTCTAGCTGGCTCGGTTAAGTACCAAACCATTTTCCGCTTCTGGTTGCGTTGCACGAAGCTGGCAAAACGAGTATATTGCCCGTTTCGCGTTGTCTTTCTATGAACACTGCGCTGGGTAGACCCGGTAGATCTTCGGCTAATCTGAACGTCTAAGTACGACATTGAGTTGTTGCACTCAGCTTCAAGGGTGAATTTTATGTGCGTGGGCTGAGTTAAAAGGCCTCACTAATTCTTCCGTGCAAAGATGATTAGCTGAAATGCAGAATATATCGTCCACAGACCGTCTGTAGTAGACTAATTTGTCGATAACTCCGCTCAGATAGTTTTTCCTCTAACTTACTCATAGATAGGTATGCTAACGGTGGTCCTAAAGGAAAGCCCATTTCGACTCCTTCCTTCTGTCTGTAGATCATTCCGTCGAACAGCAACTGCAGGTTCATGGTATACATCAGAAGCAACTGTTTAAGTCGATCCTTCGAGAAACCGATATCTACATGGTGAAATCGAACAGCATCACATAGGTAATCTAACGTCAACTCCAGCGGAACATTGGTGAAGAGTAACACTATATCTAGAGAACAGATTTTGCTTCTGGTTAACTACATGTGGCTTATGGGTTGTTTTGAAGTACACGTAGTGTGGATGGATTGCAACGCGCAATCTCAATGTTGACCACGATTCCCATTAAAGTGGACCTTAGTCTTTCAATCACTAATACCGTAGCTGTTATATACAGAAATTGGGTATTGCACGCCTTAAAGAAACAGTACGCTACTATGACGCGTTTCGGTGTTATTCCATTTCATCAGATAGATCTATCAGGCACCGAACCCGAGACCATTGGGATGTTAGTTGTAACCGCTACCCCTAAGCCACCGGGTCACAATGGGCAACGATTGACACAACGGTCACAGCTAACATCCTAATTGTCCTGGGTTCGATATCTGCTAACTATCTGATGCGATGTAATAACATGGAAACGCGTCAAAGTGGTGTAGTATTTTTTCAAGGCAGGAAACACCCAATTTTTTGGATCTTTATAGATGTTTGTTCGAGTCGGTTTAGTGGCATAATGTATATTTCTCTTGTGACGGAAAAACCGTAATCACAAAAACGGATTGAATTTACATATGCAACATGCGCATTTACGCAGGATTGTCAATGTTTGGAGGTTATGCATGGATGCAATAGGTACGCTTTGGCTGATTTTTCTGGGTTTTCACTGTCGGTTCTTATCAGCCTACCGGCATTCCAATTTTTGATTCCAATGCAGAGCGCGGATATTGTGGAGTTACGGGCTCATGGAAATGGAAGAAACGTGAAAAAGGAATAAATCAACGGGAGCCATCAAGGAAAATCAGATGAGTAGCACACACTCGCACATACTAGGTCAGAATAATTTAAGATATCAGTACCTGGTGTACTTTTACTCATATGCGAAAGAAGAGAGGACAAGGATTATTACGCCAATGTAGATGATCTGAATTTTTATAGCTTCTGCTTCGTTAGCCGATTAATGTAAGGTAGCAATCACAAAGGGGCGAGTTAATGCAGTGAGAAGTGCTTGGATATTTACGGATCTAGGTATCGAATTGACCTGATCAAACAAGATACAATGTGCGTTACCGAGTTGTTGTGAGACGAAGTGAGCTCAGTTGCTGTTCTTTCGGTCTTCAATTGTAGGTGAAATTTTACGGCTTATCCAGCCGTGTAGCGTAAAAGTTGACATTGAGATGTGATGAGCTGATAACTTGACAAAAATGAACAAACCTTTGTTTCGCATAGTGTTAGACACGCTCAAAAATGCACGATGAATAAATGACGGTCATGTACGGAATATGAAACACAGGGTGCGTTTGAAAGTATACGGCTAGTTAAGCGGCTTTTGTCATAGATATAAGAAGGATAGGAAAGTCACTGCAATAAAATCAAAAACATAAGCAAAGGAAGAAATAATGAAATCAGGATGATATTTTTCGTAAAGACGTTAGTGCGTAGACAACAAAATGTATGGACGTTATGAGTAAAAATTCCAATGGCGTCAGATGTTGGCAAAAACTAATGATGTGCTGTTTATTTTTAACTAACTAGGTCAAGTCATCCTAGTGCCTTTACTAAAGGAGTCTTAACTAATTCAATCAATAAACATGTCCAGTTCTCAGTTTTACCTTTCACATTTAAAAATTGCAATGTCATGTGTAGGCTTCATTATTATCCTATCGTCACACTGAGTATGGCTCGACATATTTTTATCTCAACGTATGTGGCCCTCCTTGCAAAATGTTTGGACACACCTGCCCCAAGTGAACTTACGGTGAGACCGAAAGTTCTCTGCAGAGAAGTGTAAATTACCCTGTGGCTTCTCCAAGCAATGTTGAATTTGAATGTGGGTTAGTTCATTCGAAAGCCGTTAAAATGCTCTAGCGAGTGCGACCAAACAATGTCTCCAATGGTTGAACTTACGCAGATTTTGGCGCCTGGATACCAACGAAACGCTGTCCAAAATTCGGAATTCAAGTGAAATGTAGTATGCACTGAAGTGCACTTGAGAAAACTCGTGTCACGAGGTAGAGCTTGTGAAAGCAAGCCGAGTAAGTAAAAAGTCAAAGGTGTGCGACAAAATGTCGCTGAGCAACGACGAAAATACTACGAGTGCACAAGCGACTAATTAGCACCCTAGTTTATTCATGTTCTTTCAAGGATGAATCAGTATAATGTGGTAAACATTTGTTAGTACCCCACAGCAACACGTCCCAGATGCAGTGGGAAGCAAATACAGTTGACAGATTCCGTATCTGAATCGTCGATAATCCCAATTTGCTGTTCAGATCGGTAATACAGGATAACGCAGTCTCCTCTAATGGATCGATCCTTTCGTAAATGAGTCATGCGGATAGATCCACCTCAACGTATGTGATTTGTATTCAATCAGGTTTCAGTTATATGCATATGTACTAAAAACTGGGAACCTGAGCGAAAATTGTGATTTGAATTCCAGAATGTTTATGCCGACCATTGCATATGGTAAATAAAAATGTTAGATAGAAATTTTAAATGAAGCATTCTGATTATGCAAGTCAACAAATGGAAAATAACCTCATACCAGGTTTCGGTTAATTTCGCCAGCAGATCCCACAAAAACATTTCGCTTGCAAGCTTCGCACGCGTGTCCAAGCTGCGGCACTTTACTGGCAGCACGCGCTCCGCCACAACTAAGTCAGTCGAAAAGTAGTCAGTCTGTGCTTTTCTATTATCTGGGTATTGCTCACAGCAGATCAGGAAATGCCGTATTCTGGAATGTTAGAAAATACTTCGTAACAACATGCAAATAGCATAGACAATCCGCGTTATCCTCAACGTGAACCATTGGTTTTTATCTCATAGTTTACATCACTTGCAGTTGTCGGTTCGCTCTAACCACTAAGCTGGTTTGCTTTAGAAATACTACTATGGACCATCAATGAGCAGGGTTACCTAAACGCTCAATTTTACCTAATTATCTACCTTTTGATAGTAGGCATGCCAGCATGATCACTAATGGTGGCAGCGTAGCTGCCATTGACGGATGCTTTAAAATGAACCAGTGGTCGTGAGTTTGAAAGTGGGCATCTGCTGTCAACTGAAATTTGCCTCGCTTACCATTCCTTCTATCAATTAGCAGGTTGAAGTTCAGTGTTGTAAGTTTGTTGATCGTCAGAGGCGCCAGTAAAAAGCAGTTAATCCTGGTGTGATGAAGGAAACATTGATTGCATATTGTGCTTCCGAGCTAGTTCCCGCTTTGTTCGCACTTTCGCCTTCTCCTCAGAATTTGTTGCTCTGAAACAATTGGTATTTGTAGGACCACCCATGGTCCTTCATCAATGGACGACAGGACATCCATTCCACAAAACCGGACACACGGCTCGATCAATTACTTGTTCGTCATGCCACTTGGTGTAAAAATCATCTGGACAGCAAAAATGACAGAATGTCAACTTACACTTTGTGGAGTAATGTATGTGCAGTTTTCACTACGATTGTTGCTGTCAATGAGCCAGAAACAAGCGCCCAGCAAACTTGGTTCACTGGAACGAAATTGCGGACACGGATATATACATATCCCACTCTAGTGTGAGAAACCGATCTCTATGTACATACATGATGTTGCATTCATCATACTTCTTCACTGCAGTTGGGCTAAATCAACTTACACTTAAACTAGGTCTTTTTAAGCTGGATAAATTTCATTCCTTTTTATTTGGTTTGTTCTTCCTACCTGAATAATCTTCTATTAACTGACCACGCTGCTTACACCTATTGTGGTTTTCGTTAAGTTTATTGAGTTTGTAGCATTTTTTGAATAACTTCTGGACACTTGGTACTTATGGCGGATTCGTTGTTAATCAACTTACTTCAGATGTTAATTTGGAGAAATGTGTGCATAGCCGTATTCTTTAACAGATATATTTTATTTGATAATGTGATTTGAAGTGATTGGCTGTTGTTTGACAACCCCGGTGAGGCTGCGCTGGACGTGCATGTTGACAAGGTGCCTACCTGTCTATTACCCACTACCTCATCCATACTGGCTCCAGGAGACAGTTGGTCTTTGCTGGAGGGGACGGAGTGCACGGTCTTTGTGGTCGTGTTAGGACCAATTAGTGGTTGCATGCACACAGTGTGGAGCGGACTACGGTCCAGCAACCGCCTTGTGTGCGCTTGATTTCCCAAATACAGCGTGCTTGTGTTTGCCTGTGAAGGGGTGTGGGCCGGCTCCGTTGATGAAACGTATTTCCCATCCACATGCCTCCCGGTCTTATTCCTTCGGTTTTACACTGGATATGGGGTGTGTGGTTAGAGCTGTGGGTGGTGCAGCGCAAGCCACCCATGGTCCCTGTGTAGGTGCAGGCGTCCTGTGGCTGGCCACAGTGACAGGCAAATCTGACACCGGATGCTGCCAACCATGTTATCGCATGGGTCCATGTTGATGATAATCTTTATCCTTTCAAATCTCTTTTGGTTTATCCTGAAATCTTTTATCAGATATGTTGTCTGATGAGAACATGAATGACGACACTTTCAGCTCAAAGATAGTGTCCATTTAAGCGCGGAATGATATCGAGTTCCGGTATGCTTTGATTGTGTTCAGTAGGTTGTACCATAAACCGGCGCATCTGATTAGGAAGTGTTTAGCGTAATATTTTAGAGTGAATGTACTACTACGCAAAAGTGATTGATCTCGGTAAATTTTCCACAACGTTCCTGTCTATCTTCCTCATGCTACCATAGATGAAGTTACAGTATGCAAGAATACAACCAGCAAGCGTTCTGAGTAATTAAAGTCTGGCAGGGTCAAGTTGGATATTGCGGCAATTATTCAGAAAACCAGAAGTTGGAAGAACACTGGATTCCAAGTTCACTGGTTGACGGCCGTATGGATATAATTTTATTGCTAGGTTTAACTGAAACTACGGGGATGGATTGGCCATATAAAATTATGCTCGATTTTCCAGTCGAGAATTTTATCAGCTACCTGTCGGACCATTATTCAAGGAAGTGAGCCATATTGAATTAAAGCTGGTATTTTATGAATCAATTCCACACCGAAACAATCTCCAGCAGTGCATTTCAATCATAATTCACCGTATTATTAGAGTAATTTTGGGATTGAACTAAAGTGTCTTCATTTCTTTGATGTTCTAAGCGATTGAATTTAATCACCCAGCTGAGACGACTAGATCTGTTCTAGAAAAATGTATTGCTCTAGTGGTTACAATGATGTTTGGTGCAATATGGTGGGTACAACCATTGTAGTGCACTTGAAAATATACTCTTTTACTATCTTACAACATTGAATTTTATTGCTGGTTCCACCCTTTAAACATCCATCTGTTTTACTGACTGCACATTCGTTTTCATAAACTACTTTCGGGAGCCCCATGCTATATCGTCCTTTGTCCTTCCGGATTCCCTTCCTATTCTTTCAGCCTGTACAATATTATACTTTGGGTCCAGCTGCCTACAACTCCTCTACTGTCCCATATTTGACACGTCTCTTATGTGTTATTGTTACAGACTAGTTTCCCAGTTGCCACCCAACAATTGGTGACCCCGTCCAGGACATGCCGCCCGCCATTTGGAGTTGAGTTCTGTTGAGCTCGCTCCAGTAACTTTGATCCATTACTCGTTGTCGCGTTGTTTTCTCACCTGCCGTATACTCTTTCTCATTTCTCAAGATATATGGTTCAGTAGATGACCCACCCACGTACGTGGTTAATGCCGGAGAGCTAGCCTCCCACCTTTCTGGGAGAATGGCCAGTTATTACTGTTAGCACATTTAAAATACGTCTTTTAAAATTGTAAAATTTCTTCGATTGTGCTATCACCAACTTATGTCGGCTACCCCAAAATGTATCCTCCTAGGTGAAAGACATCATGTCTTGCACTCCTCCCGATGCGAAATATGAGAGTTTAAAGCAGGCAGTCATCCAACGAATCACGCCTTCTGGCAAGGTCCGACTACAGCACCTGTTTAGAGATCTGCAACTAGGGGACATGATGCCTTCAGCCTCGTTGCGACAGATGCAACAGCTTTAAGGCACCTCCACAATGGACGCGGGGATGGTCCGCGAAATGTGAATGTAACGTTACGCTGAAAACAAACAAGCATGCCGCTCAGAATTGGGATGCCGTCAAAACACTCCTTCAGCCGTAGGATATTCATGTTTGCAACCATCTACCGAAGCTGAGAATTCTACATGCTAACCCGGAATTTTCCGAGGACCAGCGATTCCGGTTCAACAAAACGAGCGACAGCCGACCCCACAAGTTTCGGCATAAACCCCGCCTAGAAGCCACATCCGAATATACACTGCTAATATCTGATGTCCTCACATTCTTGTACACCAACGCTCAAGGTCTTCTTAGTAAGTTGACCGAGCTTTGTACTGGTCACCCTTCCTTTCCTTGGGTTGTCGTCATTATAACGGAAACGCGGCTGAATGCTGTGATAACTGATGCCGAGATAGCCTTGCCGGCATGACTCTGTTAAAAAGAGATCGACCCAGCAGAGGAGGCAGAGTTCTCGTGTAATACCGATCTGACCTGCATATCGACATCATCGACCATACAGTTGAGCAAATTGTCGATTTTCTCTGCTGTCACCTGCACCTTTCAATAAATTACTGCCAACTGAGGTCCAGCACGGAAATGAATCACCGTCTGGCATCTGCTATGAGGTGAATCGTATGCGTTTGGTGAACGACTTCAACTAACACGCAATCTCCGCCCAGTGAACAAATCAAAGTGGACTTGCAAGAAATATTCAGCGATATACCGCTATACAACCACGTCGCCGCTCCAATGAGATTCGGCACTGTCAACGAACCATTAGTTTTAGACTTTGTGCTCACCAACAAGGAACTAAGGATTTATCCAATAAACATAAGTGCACCGCTGGGCCGTAGCTATCACGCAACGCTGATCGTTCACGGCATCTGCTACGCGCAATCTATGAAAATAGCGAGGAAGTTCACATCGTCATTCATTACAGTACACTGTCTGAACTCCTTCAAAAATCCAGCTGGCCATTCCTGGCCAAGCTGCCTCCCAAAGTTGTCTGAAAGCTATTTGTCACCCAATTCCCCCAGGGCTAATGGCAAATGCGTCTGAAACCGAAGCAAATGAAGTCCTTCCTGAGGAGCAGAACAAAATAATGCATGGTCCATGGGGATTTGGACTAGCGCGCTTATAATGGCTGTCCGCATGCGCAGGCCTGAGATGCCTACATAACTCACAAAATCACTGTGTCCAATCAGTCCGCGAAGACTAAGTGAAACAATAACAGAACGTAGTGACGAAATCCAGTACCCATGCTCTACAGGCACGTTAACAAGTCCCGAAAAGCGCAGCGTGGGATTCCAGTTCTATGTGCAGTAGATCGTCTGGCGCTCACTACACAAGATGCGGCCAACGCGCTTTGGCAACAGTTTAACCGCACTTTCCACAGAGAATCGTCACCTCACCCGTTCAAGACACAGCTTAGTCCTCCTCCAGAACTAAGCCAGAAATACTTCATCGCTGCAAATGTGATGAAAAGTTTAGTGTCCTTGCGTGCGCACAGCTCACCTGGTGTGGACAACGCAAGACCGAAGGCATTAAAAACAGTCGCCATGATCATCGCTGCGCCGTTAACGCGGTTCTTTCAACGAAAACTTGAGGAAATACAGGTTCCCCCAATGGGGCAATTGGAATAATCCCCACTATTTTCAAGAGTGGGAAACTCGCTTAGCCTTCTAACTACCGTCCAATTATCCTTCTCCCAGTGTCATCCGAATTTGTGGAACATGTAATCGCCGAGGCGCTCATAGGATACCTTGAGCGTAACAACATCTTAGTGTCACAGCAGGATGGATTCCGCCGAATTCTGTCCTGTACAACAAATTTTCTACCAGCCCGAACAAGAGGAATGGTGTCAGTCGATGCCAGAGTAAGAGTTGACATCGTCTACTAGGAATTCTTTAAAGCAGTCGATAGCCTGGACCACTGCATTCTTCTTCACAAACTTCGAAGCTATGAAATCGATGACTCAGTGTTAGGTTAGGTACGCAGTTTCTTCATTCAACACCAGCTGAATTTGAGTGTCCACAGGTCAGTCTCCGAGCCAATTGAAGTCCAGTGTGGTGTCACCCATAGATCGGTACGGAGACCAGTTGCATTCCTCGTTTTCATCAACGATCTTGCTAGTTAGCTCCGGTAGGACTTACTATTTGCAGTCGACGTCAAGATCTGACATGACAGGAAGAGAGTGGACGACCATACGGCACTACAAAGAGATCTCGACAGGACATATGAATGTTCATTCGAAAGACGCCTCCAGTTTACCTTAACGAAATACTAAGTTCTGAGCATTCGCTATCGGTATACTCATGAATATCGAGCATGATACCAGCAGTTGCAACGTGCTACGCAGGAAAGTGACTTAGGAGTAATCATGCAAGACGATCTAGGCTGTTCGAAAAAGGCTGAATAAGAATCAAGCAGAACCAGTCAGCTCATTGGCCTCGTACGAAGTGTGTTTTGGAAGTTCCATCCAACAATATTTTCACAAATAGTTAATGCCTACATGGGTCTGGTGAGCTTGGTGCAAACAAGATGTTGATGCTTTCGAAGCTCTACAACGTAGGGCGACAAAAACCGTTAGAGGATTCTTTCCCATCCCCTACCAACGCAAACCGCAAGCTCTAGGTTTGTATACCGGTGAATATCGGCGCCTGTGACGAGACCTCATCATGTTGTACCAAATACTGGCCATCCCCAATCCCGCCTGTCGCAATTTGCCGCAAGTCAGTCACAATACCTGAGTGAGAAGCCACCAGGTCAAACGAACCACACACCACAGTCAGCTTGATTTGCGACAAAATGTTTTCTGCCTTCGAGTATCCAGCACGTAGAATGCTCTTCCTTCTGATTTCTTTTCGCCCTCACATTAAGGCTTTTTAACGATTGGACTACACACCAACTCATTTGCATTATCTGACATTATTCGTTTCCATCGGAAAACGAATTAACACAAGCAGTGTGCTCACCAGCCTCCTCCATTACGTAGCAGTGAGTGGACCAGCATGTGTTCATGAGAATAACTCGGAAAGCCACCTCAAACTCGTTTCCTTTTTCCTCTCACTTTAAGTAATTACTATACAATCATCTTTCCAGTCATCCTACGGGACTAGTCAAACAATCATTTTTGGCCGTTTTTAATCATTGTTCACTATTCATTAGAAAAGCTTGATAGAGGCCGATGTTGCACCTAAGTTTGACTGATGCGATGCCAAAAAGGGCACTAAAAACCTAGAAATTGCACGTCTATGATAATATGGATCAACTATACATCCGCGCCTAATGAAGAGCCGGTTTGACAACGCGTGAAGGACGATACTATAAATGAAGGAGTACAAAAGCTACTTATTATCATATCATTCAATAAGCGGATTCCGATATCTCACTGAGATCTCGATTCACTAGTTGCTCTCTTGTTCTACTGGAGCTCAACAAGGATATCAAGCACACACCACAAGGTGGCAGGGAAGGCGGTGACACTTGCGGTTGCTCAACGAGCCAATGAGACCTGCGGAACCAGTTGCGGTTATCACTAAAATGAAGTCATCTATAGAAGTGAGAGTGGTTTCTACGCTTTCAGTCTGCGCATATTTTCCTAGGTAACTAAACAGTAAGTACCTTGTTTTCATTTTCTGGTGCATGGTCAGGATCTAAGGAAATCACCAGTTATTTTTCATGAAGATTAACGGCATGTACTGTAATTCACCAAATTCCTTTATATAAAGTAGGATACAGTGTTCAGTTTTCTGACCCGTTACACTACAATCAGGAAAAAGCTGAATGCAGAGAATGGCTTTAAATTTAGCCGTTAATTAAATCCGGCGGTTGGAACGACAGTCAGTGAATACAGACACTTCACCCCGCTGATGTATGTGTTAAATGTTTCATGCCCAGTAACATGGAAGTGTTCCACCTGGGTGAATTTCAAATGGATATAATGCAGGGCTTTTGTAAAGGTATAAGAGTAAAAACAAATTTACCTGACTTTTAAAAGTGGGCAACAGCTTCGTCCACTAGCTTTCTTCGAGTTACCGAGAACAATGAATTTTGTCTAATGAACAGTTGATGAGGTTTTAAATATAAGTGATACATTTCTGTTTTCGGTCGTAAGTTCCATATGCTGGTTGCGTGAAAGCAGCATATATGCTTATGGAGTAGTTTGTAATCATATACATGTTGCAAAAACCGTCAAATATCCCCGAAAAAACGCGCCACAAACTCCGGCGTAATGGCTGTGAAAAGCGGAGTCCAATTCCTCCCTCCAACGTAGCAGATTTCAGCCAATCCAAGCCGCGGCACAACTGTGCACATGTTGACAATGTCCTTTTAAAAACTACCACCTCGTCGTGGTAGCTATTTTAACGTAATGGCCCATAGTATTGGCTGTGATTCGCCCTTGGTTAGTAGTAAAAGAGCCTTCAGAGGACCACTTCTCTTACTTTCTCTTCGCCATTAGTTGGAACTCGGTTCGGTCACGTGATTTGTGTGTGCGTCGATAGCCGGGTAGCGTTCGAGTCTAAGCCATTAGCGCGCGTCTACCGTCACCTCCTCACGTGTGCGTAGCCTCGTGCGTTACGAAGGCTCAACGTCTACCCGAATACTTGTGGCTAGGATGGTTTTCACTCTGGTGTGATTTTCCGCCTCACCAGCGCGTACCCCGGGCTAAGCTAACGCCATCAGGTCAGCTCGAATCCGTTCCATCGGCCAGCGTTCCAGGCCGTTATCGCAGGCGTGCACAAACCGCACCATTGACAATCGTATCAGGCTCAAATTCTTAGCTGAGGCGGCCCTCAATCAAAACAATACAGCCACACCTTTTACTCTGGCAACCGTTTATTCATGAAAAAGCTCCGATTTTAACCTTTTTATCCGTAGCAATGGCACAGTTATTACCGTTCACATAGCAAAACTTATTTATATGCACGCTGAATATTAACTGTAGAAAATCCGTTGAGTAATATAATATAATTGTTTATTGCATGAAAGGTGAAAGCAAACCATTCTGTTAAGGAACGTATGCTTTTCTTGTCACTTATTTGAATTGGAATTTTTGCGCTACAGTCTGGTGGTACATTACTTCATAACATATGCACATTGTATTTCGCATCAACAAAACGATACACACCCTTCCTTCATTTGCCCCATAAACGGGTGCATTTACCCGCTTCTATCTCAAGAAACTATATTGACCGCAGCAAATGATTCAGGGACCTACACATTTTAAAATGTGTAAGACAGGTTGAGGACCAAAACAAACACAAGACGATGGCGTGCAGGTTTGAGGAAACGCTTGGTACCGTTTACTCTGGATAATTCGCTAACTGGTGTTATATACCTGTGAATAAATGGAAAGAATTGCAGCAATTTTTTGCTGCGGGAACAACGCATCGGTTGTGCTTAATTTCAGGACCCCAGGTGGGTCCGAAATACGGAGCAAGATAACAGATAAGATTGACTTTCCAATAACTCGTAAATTCTCTGAATCTCTGGTCAAATCATCCTTGTCTGTTCACTGGCCTCCAGATGATGTGTTTCAACAGTCATTGTCAAGTGTTCGACGAAGAGTGATTAAGTTACCTAGGAGGATAGGTGATGGCTTTGAATAGATAATACCAAAAGCAGCTGCTTTTCTGCAAGATGAAGTAAGAATAGCCCAGTAATTTCTCATCATCTACATCTGCCGATTATAGATAAGTGGGGAACCAATCGAGAAGTGCAATCTTGCAAGTTGTCAACACTCAAATTTCATGCGCTTTTAGACGCTTCCCCAGTGATCCAAATGACAAGAACTCACTGTACACTGAATCGGGACTCATACAGATATTGCGTATCGCAGTCTATTCATCCAATTTGCTACAAAATGGTTCCCAGTTAGGTTGCCTAACTTACGCGAATAGTAGATAGTGTTGAATGTTGCTTTTCTAAATTAACAATTATTCCCATAAATAGAATGCTTGCAGATCCTCTCATTATAGATTCTTTCATTGCACATGATTGTTTCTTACATGCTACTGAGTTAAGACCCGACGTTTATGGTGTGATCAGCCCTTGCTTCCAATTTGTAAGACTATCAGTCATATAATTAGCAATCGTTGCGGCAACTTACTGGCAGATAAATATCAGCGTTCGATATTTGTGCTTCATGCTCCCTATCCCAATGAACCTGCAAGCTGTTCCTTTTCTTCATTGACTGTCACTGTCTTTGTATTACGGCCAACCTAATCATGACCTGCTCATTAGCTAACTACTCTTTCGTGAACCGTTGTAGTGCTCAAGAAATGTACAAGCTAAATATATAACCAACTTTTTTTCTTTTTTGTGCAATACACGTCCCAGTAGGTTGATTTGATCAAATTGTACAAGGGTTGCGCAAATGTGTTGACAATTCAGATAAATGGAAAAAGTACGTGTGGTGTACGCGTCCTTTAACATGGTCAGTCAGAACTAACGAAGTACCGTGTCAATCACATGTTACTTGCTAGTTCTCGAAGATATTGCGAAGTAGCATTTTATCTCATTCATATGGATGCATATACTCGGCTTGCGGTGTAGGCTGTCATAGCACTGTAGTCGGGAGCTGCTTGAGCTAGCTAGTTACGTTATACAGCAGTAGGTAATCAAGACGCCAAGCAGCCAGGCGTAGTAGAATATTTCGCCCGCAGTATCTGGACGATCATTGGGAAAAGCGAAATGTTGGAAAAATACAGCGGTGGACCGGTTAAAGGATTTGCAAGCAGAAAAGACTGCCGTGGTTATGTCCGTTACAAAAATCTAAAATATCGTGTGGAACCTATGAGACATGTTAATAATATTGTGTTCAGCAGCATACAATAAACAAACATAGGTAAGGGGCATGCATTTTAGCTAAGAATGTAATTTTCTAGATAGTCATTTGTTAGAAGGCGTCAGGCTTGTATTCCCAAATAAAACCAGCAGGCCTACCAATATTTCGGGATCTGTAACCGAGGCGGGACTCAAGCACTGATTTAAAGAGGCGCCAAACTATTTACCTAGTAAATCTATCTTTACCGGTGCCCTGGTAGGTGCGCATGGGTATCTGTGACAGAGTTGGCAATAGAAACCATGGCTGTTTGCAAAATAATTGAAATGGAATAGTGAAACAACCGTCATGTCGGAGAGAATGAGTACTGGATTGGCTTCTAGGTCGTCATGGAGGTCATAAGAAAGGCATGACCGGTTAACCAGACGATATAACAGTGATCCCAAAAGTGAAATCGAGGGTTGGTTTACCTTCCATCGTCGACGCCCACGTACGTATGAAAGCCTCCAGGCCGACGTAGCCGAGTAAAGAAATGAAATAACATTGGTCGGATGAATGAAGAAGAGGGATCGGTTTAACGTCCCTCCTTAGCCACCATGTTGATATGGAGGCCTTAAGGTTTGTATGGCTAGGGAGTAAGAAAGTGATAATTTTTGGAAGCCTAGGCATCAAAATTTGCCTTGTTTTCTTTCTTTCTCAGTTTCTATGATAGCAATTAAGCTTTATAATATACGACTGGGAGTTTATACAGACATGCATTATATGCCCTTTGAACCCTTCGGGAAAAGCTCTGTCTTTGGGATATTCAGCTTGAAAAGTTGCATAGATTTAGGGACTTTGGGTAATTTATCTATGTGTACACGACGCATGTGAGATGTGCACGAGCTGATGCACAGTGGGAAACGATCCCAAAGCATTGCACATATAATGAGAAAACATTTGCACGCCTGTTGGTGCGCGATTTTGCAATCGCAAGTGTACACTTTCTAGTACAGATAAGGTAACGCCTATTGGGTTGTAATTAGGGAGATTAACCAGGCGAAATCCGCGGGTGGGTTTTTCACTGCATCCAAAAGAGATTCTCAGGAAAGTGGCAAATGTAAAAAAGAGAAATATGAACCGTCTTATGGCTGCACAAGAGATAATGATAGTTTTAATAGTCTTATAAATTGCATAATATCGGAGGCGGCGACATAGGTTACAGCTAATTTTGTTTTAATACAAATTAGCTGGAGAATCGGACGAGCTAAGGGGCATATACAAAACATGCGGTGTATAATATAGTAAATATTTATGCAAATCCAATCAATCAGGCCTTGCTCCCACACCTCATCTTCGGGCAGACTAGTATTATGGAGATCGGCTACAACAGTGGTACGCACAATTTGTGTGAGTGGGCGTAAAACTCCCTACTTTATCCAATACTACAACATTAACTTTATCCTATTCCACATGTATACGTATTTGGAAAGGAAAAGGCTACGCTAAATCTTGGAACATGCCTTCATTGAAGGAACCGAATAAACCCAATTCCTTGATGCATGTCGAATGGATTTGTTTAGGTGAACTGAAAACTTGTTATTCACTTCTGAACTAGGATGTTGGCAGGGCGACCACACGTGACAGGAGAACGACTCGGGTCCTCAACCAAAGCCTTCGATTAAATTTACACCCGAAATGCAGCGGGCCTAGCACATGGTACATTCACTGACTCAGGCGGACTGGTGTCCTGTATCTTAGCAGGGAGAAGTGCGTAACCCAATTCCCAAGCAGCGGTCTCCACGAGGAGGTGTCCAAGACATGAGCCAATGGCCCAACGGTAGCAGTAATGGGTAGACCATCTGTCAGGATCTTGCCACCACCAGCCTCAGCACACCATAGGCTCTCTAGCCAGATATATATATATATATATATATATATATATATATATATATATAAGGATGGGCAGTATCCGTGTCCGGATGTGCCTGTCACTGTGGTCTTCACGGGGACAGCCACAGGACGCCTGCACCTACAGAGGGACCATGAGTGGCCTGCAGTGCACCACCCACCGTTCCGTCCACATATATCCGGTGTAAACCCGGAAGAATAAGACCAGGTGGCAAGCGGATGGGAGCCAAGTCTCATCAGCGGAGCCGGCCCACACTCTTTCAACAAGCAGAACAGAAGCATTCCGGCCTAATTTGGAAATTACGCGTACTAGACGTAAACAAGGCGGTGACTGGGCCGTAGCCCGTTCCACACAGGTTGCATGGAACCACTCTTTGAACCTAGCACCGTCACAAGGACGGTGCACCCGTCCCCTACAGCAGCAACCAACTATCTCCTGGAGCCAATATTGACGAGGTTGTGGATAATAGACAGGTAGGCACCTAGTCAAGGTTCACACCAGGTGCAGCCACACCGGAGAGCTCAATTAGCATCAAAGCACTCAAATGCAAGAATAATCAACACGCAGGCAAACGTTACAAACACCGCCTTATTGTACTGGATTAGCAAACCGAATGGGAGCGGACGCATTGAGCTTCTCCTCTGTGTGCAGTCGTACGTTCTCCTGCATCAGGGCAACCGTCCTCTTGATGAGCCCACGGATTTCGCACAGATCAACCCCGCCTTTGATTCCCAACACCTGAAATCAACATGAATTTGTCATAAACCCAGCTTGTTCATGTCCTGCTAATGTAATGCTGGTTTGCCCCCGTGCCGCTTCCCTGCAATAAGTTGGCCATACAGAAGCTGTATGAGTATCCTCGTCGAATTCATTTGGTATACATATTTACATGGATTGGCGGCATCCATGTCCACTGGCAGTTCGAATACAACAGATGCACATGCGTTTGTCCAAGCATAACTATGAACTACCACAAACTGGACAGAGGCCATTAAACCTCATAAAGAATAGCACTACAACGGTGCATGGGTTTGATTTGGAGGTAAAGCTAACGACCATGTTCGCACGCACGAGAATAAGTACTCACTACGAGCTGTCGGTGTTTTCTTCAACATTTAGACGTGAACATAAACGACAGCCTCAAATCTTGGGTAGTAAACATTGAACGAAACTGATAAAGGAATAGTGAAGCAACTGCCATCAGTATGGTTACCAGGTAGAATAGTAAATAAACAATTGGTACATTAACTTAGTGTGTATCGATGTGCTGCCTCCTGTATAAAAGATCTTATATAAGTCCTATATAAGTCCTATATAAGAAGTCGGGCTTGTGGAGCTGATGGAGGAGATCGCACAGCGTTCGAATGCGATGAGGGGTTCACTCCAGGTTCTCCGTGTCGCCAAACGCCGCTTAAAGCTGGACCGATACGAGCATCTTTTGCCCGAGGTTCGTGCGAATTCTCAAAGAACGTATTTGCTGCAACCTAACGCACTAACAGGTGAAAACATCTCATATTCGCCGCTTATGGCGTCTCTGGGGTGACAACAACCGCAGTACTACGTCAAATATGTCCCGCTGCCCACTGTCAGATATTAGGCCTAGAAAACTTTGTTCACAATGGGTTGCAAACTTCCAAGAATTTGCATAGCTGTCACCTACAGCTGTGTACTCTGCTGTGACATAAGCTATTTGATAACGACATGTATCCCACGTCTCGGGTGCAGCCATACGGCGCTCCTAAACAGTTGTTGCTATGCGCCGATTCCTTTCAGATGTAATATATAAGACACTGACGTATCATTACCGTTGGCACTACCTTCTTCTTAGTCTACCCAGAAGCTTGGCCTTGTCTAATTCAACTTCTAGTAGGTGGCCCTGTGCTTCCGCCTTCAATCCGCAGAATAACTGCGTTTTAGCAGTGCAGGTAAATTCGGTATGGCTGATGATCACCGGGAAATATAACTATGCTCACTCTCAACACTAACATTTGGAGTAGGACATGAACTGTCGACATCATGATAATCGCTAATCAGTTACTTGTCAGAAGTGTTCACTTGCCACGGATATTCCAGGGCGAGTTCTCTTTGGATGCATGGTCCAGCGTACTCACACGAAGGAAAAGCGTGAAGCATTGTGTGTGCCAAATTTCAAACTTTACCCTTCATGGGTACTGTAAGCGATGCATCGCTGATAACGTTTGATCCATACGTGTCCACCGAATTGGAAACATACTCCATTATTTGCCACCCTAGCATAGATCTGCATCGACAAGTCAATTGGTTCGGAAACACCGCGCGTACGCCAATTACGAATGAGCTCAAAAATATACTGAACCTTTATCCTGCAATGCATCGGCTCTCTAAGCGTCGTGCTAGTTAGTATTGAGCAGCTGGTCGAGATAGGTTCATATAAACTACAAATTGATTTCAAGGAGAAGAATATAAGTAGAAAAAGAGACTTTGACAGCCTCGCATATTCTGGTGAGCAATCCCATGAAGCTTACATAGTTATGTGAATCGCGGACGAATAATAATACAAAGAGGAAGATGCCGGAGCTTACCGTCTCTGTATGTCACTTTAGCGGGCTACACATTGAAACCCGCAATACTTCACAGGTTCACAGGAATTGAAATGTAGTATGATTCATCTGTCAAATCGAAACGTAACGAGACACGAATAGATGTTATCGCTTCCTGTAAATTGGGCGAGCCCCAGTTAGACATCGAACCATCAGATAACGGTGGCACTCGTGTGAAATGCGATTAGTCTGTCAAACTGAAATGGGACGCTTAAAACTGCTTCTAACTGGCTACCACTTAGTCATTCAACATGGTGACAAAAACCGCCTGCTGCGAGTAGAGATATCAGTTAACATACCGAAGCTCCCTGGTTAGAGTTGCAGTTCGACATTGTTGCGAGCGGGCAATGGCAATTCGAACCCAGCGTATCCACGTAGGTTCACATACATTTGTTCACACTTGTGTATGGACAAGCACAAACGGAATGGAGAAACAGTTACCCTCGTGGACAATAACACTACAAAAGTGTGCATGAGTTTGGATTGAATGTAAGACTAACAACCAAATTCCTCTAGTTTTAGAAATTTATACATACAAATGTAAGCAAGCAATACGACTGTCGGTGGTTAGTGAACATTTAGACGTGAGCCTAAATTTAGTCAGAAGTGTGGGTACCAACAGATATAGGAATAGGGAAATAAATGCCACCAATTCGGTTACCAGTTGGAATGATGCACAAGTAAGAGGTACAGTAAAACAATGATGACTTAAAGTTAGTGTGTGCTGTGGATGTCGTCCGCTATATGTGAATCAGGACTGATGATGGTTCCACAGCGTGTGGAGGCGAAGAGGATTTATGTGCAGTCTGCGTGTTTTCGTCGCCTAAGACTGAACCGGTGCGATCGCGTCCTGTCCGAGGTATGTGCGAATTCTCGAGGGACATATATGCTCTAACTTAATTGTTGGAAGGCGATACTATCACTAATTCGTTGATAGCCTCTTTGATGCGACCACAGCAACAATACATCAAGTAAAACCCGCTGCAACCTGTCCAATATTCGGCTTTCGAAAAAGTTTGCAAATTGTTTTAACACCTTTACAACAAGTGGCTCGGCTATCATCCAATTATTCAACCGTATGCAGATATGCTTTACACTTTACTATGGCGATTCGCTACTCAATAACAATCTGTCATTGTACAACTCGGTTGCAGCCATTAGACGCTACAAAGCAATTGTTTCTGTGAGCTGATTTCTTTTTGATGAAATAGACTAAGGTACTACTGTACCATCACAGCTGAAGTTACCCGCTTCTAAGTCAATCAAGAAAATTGGTCATTTCTAATTTAAATTCTAGCAGGCGCCTTTACGCTTCCGCCTTTAACCTGGATAGTAGCTGTCTTTTCCTAAGCTCACCTAAGTTCAGTATGACGGATGCACTACGGGAAATATTGCTATACTCACTCTCATGAGTAACATGGGGAACAGAGCATGAAGTATTAATAGCATGATACTTGCCGGGATTGTTCATCTTCCAAGGACGATCCAAGGTGAACAATTGCAACGAAACTTGTGCCTTAAACCCCGAAATTCTAAACTGCACTCCAAAGTGAGAAAGCATTGTATAGTTTGGCTCCAGGAATAATTGTTGATCACTATACCCAGTTCTTCACTTGAATGTAAAAAGGAAGGTGGAATATTGTAAACAGCAAGCGCTTGGTAGCTTGGAGCTAACACGGTCCCAACGGAATCAAAACTGCAAGCCGGTGCTGCCTAACCGGTACACAACAATCAGTGCTTCTAGCAGCACGAGTACAAATCAGTAACTGGAAATCACCATTTATATACATATATATATGAGCCTAGATATTAACCTTGCACTACGCTGAGTAGCGTTGAATTTTGTACAGTGGGTTGGCAGTCTAGTTCCGAAGGTTCAGCACAGAATAGGATTGGCAGTCTTGATAGATGGTGTAGGAAGTGAAATACTAATCTAAAATGAATTTAAATTTATGTTATCACTGGAATTTCTCCGGGACATTAAATTATCCTTTCTGGATACGATCACAATTGAGGTTGCACCTGGCAAGACAGAGACCTACAAGTTTTGCCAAGATTGTGAATCAGAAACGGGGTGCACATCCTCGCTGAATTTTATGCAGGAGTGAATGAAATGCCTGCTCTTCAAATGAACATGGTACCGCTTGTGAAACCGTGATTCGCTGCTCACCCAGACAAGCACTCAAAACATCTTCTGCACAATTGAGTAACATACAAACAACTAACAGAGAATGCATGGAATATCAGCACATTTGTGGGTGACGGCAGCCAAGACAATTTGCATTATTGACATACCCACAAACGAGGGGAATGACTGTATGTTTCTCCACACATTCGCCGGGTTTGGACGGGATCCCTCCCATTTTTCTACGTGAGTGCGCTACGGTACTGGCCGAGCCGCTTGCCTCACTGTACAGCCGCTCCTACACCAGTGCCGAATACCCGAATGCTTGGAAGCAAGGGGTCATAACGCCGATATACAAGGGTGGTGACAGGACAAACCCCTCTAATTATCGCCCGATAGCACTGCTTCCCACTGCCTCCAAAGTAATGGAGAGTATCATAGACGATTTCTTGCGCTGTCATTTAGAAAGTCTGTCCTTAATAGCCCCGGAACAGCACGGGTTCCGCAGGGCTCACTCGTGCACTACGAATCTTCTCGCAGCCCTTGATTCCTGGACTGCAGAGGCAGACAATCACTCCAACTGACGTGGTTTACGTGGATTTCTCAAAAGCATTCTACCGGGTCAATCACGCACAGCTGTTGAGTAAACTGCCGAGTTTGGGGATCGACCAGCAAACAATCTGCTGGCTAAGTACCTACCTGTCTGGCCCCACCTACCGAGTTCGTGTAAACGGCGCACTCTCCAGCGCTCTGGCTGCAACGACCGGGGTGCCACAGAGATCCATCCTCGGGCCCCTGCTGTGCAATTTGTTCATCAACGACCTCCCATCCTGCATCAGCAGCCACATGCTGCTTTATGCGGACGACGCTAAGATATGGCGACCTATCCGCAGGCCAAGCGATCAGGCAACTCTCCAGACAGATATCGATGCTGCTTATACTTGGGCCTCGAAAAACTCGCTCCCGTTTAACATCGACAAGTGCAAAGTCATGCACATTGGGCAAGGTGTGGCTAATCCGTACAATATCGGCGGTGTGCATCTTAAAGCCACATCCCAGGAACGCGACCTGGGGACCATAATATCCGCCGACCTGAGCCTTTCGCGCCAGTGTAGCTACATTGGCGCGAAAGGCTAGCGTTCGCCTGGCCCTCCTTGGAGGTGCACTAGGGTCTTTCCCTGGAGAGACATTTGTCCGTCTCTATAGCACTTTAGTACGTCCGCTGCTGGAGTACAACATACTTGTCCAGCCGCCGTACCTGAAGAAGGACGAGGCCATGCTGGAAACTGTACAGCGCAGAGCCACTAAGAGAGTGGACGGACTATTCCACTTCTCGTATGAGGAGCGTCTGGCGGCCCTCAACCTCTTCCCGTTGAAATATCGCAGGCTTCGTGGCGACCTTATCTTAGCTTATTCCGTCCTGACTAATAACAGGCACCCAAACGCAGGATTGCTGGTCCGCGCCCGTACAGGTCATTTTCGAGGGCACTCACTCAAACTGATGACTCGTAGCAGTCGCCTTCTGTGCCGAAGAAACAGTTTCAGTTTGCGTATGGCCTTCGCTTGGAACGCCCTCCCTGAAGTTGTTGTCTCAGCGCCCAATACGGAGGCCTTCAAACAGCGCCTAGACGCTTGGCTCTTACCTCACTGGTCTTCCACGTTGCCAAGATCTGGCCATTTGCCAAGCTAACACGCGGCGCTTCTATCATTTTGCTTCTATCCAACTTTGCCGAATTTACCTACACCACTCTCTTGTTCCAGGTATCCACGTTCCCACAGTCAACTCGCTGAATACTTGTGCTGAACACCACTACTGCGTCGAGACCCACAACATCTGGTACCTACCGACGAGATCAGGACCTTGCCGTAAGATCCCGAGGCAGAACCACCGAAAAGCTACGCTTACTCGTTCTGCGCAAACCCGTGAAACCCGTGAATTTCAAAATCATATATGAACGCCACAAGTTCAGCTACTGGGGGGGGGGATGTTCTACATTTCACTTCGCATCGAATAATGATTGAAATGCACAGTACGCTGCTTTTTTGTGGACTTCGAACATGCAAAACCTGCCACAACAAACCGATTCACTGACTCCCGGCGCAATGATGTATGATGTTATATTTGTAACTTTATTTGTAACCTTAGCTATCAGTAACCTGGTTACTTTTCATAAAAGAATAATTCACGGGTGCAGCGATACACCTATTTCCTTGGTAAAATCACGACTAACAGCGGTGTATCCCAATGCAGGGTACTGGGGGTTCATATAGTTCTTGATCTAAATCAACGAAATACTTTAACTTATCCGGTCGCTGTGAGCCATTTTTGAAAATCACCGGAAGATTTAGAGAACAGTGGAGGTTACTGATAACTGCAATGTACTTCTGTTGTATTTCTAAAGCCTCTTCATATCGTTCGCTGCGGTTAGTCCAAATGACCTAGCCGGTTGTGGCGGGGACTGGCAATTGTACACTCTGGCTAGCCAACCGCTGCATCCCACATCTTCTGTGAAGGACCTAGGTGTATTGTTACGTTAGCATTCAAAGTTCCTAAACTAGACAGATAGACTATACCGAAACGGACTGCGCATACTTTGGGCGTTTAGATACCATTTCTACACTGTGTAAAGTTATTTATACTAGCTTATTCTCCATTACCATACGACGTTGCTCGTTTTTGCATCACCCGGGCGTGATTCAGAAATATGAACAGGTTCAACTTGTACCTACTGAGCTCATCCCTAATTTACGGGGTATGTGGTACGAAGTTTGATGCAGATGACAGGGGTGTACACCATGTCCCATTTCCATTTTCAGATATTGCTTGAACTCGGGGCCACAGCGAAGTTGCGCAACTTACAGCGTTCTATCACAAGCGCCGGTACATCACGATCTGATCGCAAGGCTCTTCCTTCAAGACCTCAAAGTCGACCGAAGTCGAGCGGTTTGGTAACGAACGATATAATCGCCTCTTACACATCGGCACTTTGCGAAAGCCTTCAATAAACAGTGTACAGCATTTCTTTTGCTTCTGCATAATCTCCACTGCAGCTTCTAACAAAATTAGTTGGACGGTGGCTCCACTCCGATGACTTTTGTGTGAAGACTCACAATTAATTCCGGTTAACCTTTGATGTGCTATTCGGCTAGTTCTTTCTAACTGACGTGATTCAGCTGTAATGTATGCTTTCATACGATAGTTATTTCAGCAAATAGTGCCAAAAGTCTGTTGAATACAATCTTCTCGTCCTAGGAGATTAACCGCCTTATTGACTAATCGGCGGGCTCAGCAAGCAATCAGCTGCGTATCTTATTAGGCCACTAACATTTCCCCTAAAATGTCGAAACTTCTCTAGACGCAAATTGGTGATGTTGTCTCGTTTGCGCTAGTCGACGAGGCAGGCTGAGTTCTTTGATTGCTTCAGTAACTGTGAAAAATTTCTTCGCGCTACCGCAGCCAGAAATCAGTTTATGACGGTATATCCACGTCACTCATGGCTCAGTGGATTAGATCACCACACGGTAGAAAGATGGTCATGGGCGTCCTAGTTCAAGATGACTTGGGTTGCTCCAGGCAATCGGAAAAGGCCTCGAAGACCGGGAACCAACACGTTGGGCTGTTGAGGCGGGCGTTTGGACAAATAAACGGCTCCATATTTCGACAAATGCTCAGTGCGTATGTTCGTCCCCATGTCGAATACGCAATTCAAGCCTGGCATCCATGGCTGAAACACGACCTTAATGCACTGGAGCAGCCACAACGCCGGGCATCTAAGAACGTAATTGGAATGCGCAATCGGTCCTACCAGGAGAGGCTGCGACGACTAGGATTGTTCAGTGGAAGCTATCGCAGGCTACGAGGCGACCTGATTATGACACACTTGATTCTGCGAGACCCACATCATGTGTGCCGCCCTTTACTGCAACTCAGCAGCAATACAAACCTGAGGGGCCACTCATTAAAACTCGCAGAACAATGCAGTCGTCTGGAGTGCCGCAGAAATTTCTTTTCCATCCGTGTCTGTCACCCGTGGAATACTCTCCCAGAATCGGTCGTCTCTGCACCGACACTAACAATATTTAAAAGACGGTTGGACGATGCACTCATCCACTTACACTTTGTTACTTAACACCATGTCTCCATCCTACACCTGGAGTTTACCCTGGAATTATTTGTTGTTAACTGTGGGTGTTGTGAATCTAAGAGGATCGCAAGACTGCAGCGAAGCAAACGATAAGTCCTTATTTTCGTATTTAAAGTATTAACTATTTTACTATCCTTTTCATCATAATTGTTATGTTGATATCCCCTGCAACTATCCAACGGGGCTTGTAAAGCAACGCTTCTTAACTTGTATAAATTCATTGTTCATTGTTCATTGAATGCCGCTGGGTTAGGAAGAGATGCGTGTATGTAGTAATTCCCGCTATATCGAGGTGCCCATTCCTTGTGTGTCGACTGTTTAACAGAATTCTGTTGCGACACATAGCTTGTCTGAATAGAACAGATTTTTCATCTCGTGACGTAGATTGCCTTAATCGAACGCATCATACACCACCATAGATAAATGATATGCTGCTATGAACGTGCTTGTATGTTAAGAATATGACCTTCAAAATACTTGCAACGTTTAACAATGAACATGTACGGGAATGCGCTTACAGTAGAAAATGAACAGAAGTAGCGACGCTGTTTGGGGTGACCGCGACCAATACAACCTGATGTCCACTTATAGTGCCCCTACGGTGAGCAGTACAATTCCAATTAGTTAATGACATGGTACACACGTCTCATACCCGTACCACTTGTATTGGAGCAACGATGATGCGGAGGACTTGTGCCGGGCGGTAACGACTTGACCAAATTGCCTCTGTTTAGGCATACAGGACACACGGAATCTGGAATCAGCTAGTGGATAAATTATTAGAGTGGTATGTGATGGTTGTGTAATGGGGTCCTGTGCTTTGTGAGCACCACGACTTGATCCGATGCAAGTTGGCTGCATATCCAGCGAGGACTCTTATAGCCAGTCTACAGCAAATGTGTCGGAGTGGATTTGAAACGTTTGGTGGAAAACAAACGGCTCATACGAAGGAGCTGTCTTTTTATTCCCATCTTCAGCACCTGGCTTTTCCGATTTTGGACTGTGTGGTCTCATCTATCCTAATTAGCGTGTGAAATGGTGGTCAACACAACTGAACAGTAATTAACGAATCTCGATGACGATGCATCGTTGACACTGCACCAGAAATGTAACGTCTTGGCGTCAGAATACATCGATTTTGTTTCACTCAACCCACCAAATGCGAAAACAAAGCACATATTGTGTGTCATGAAGGTCTCGGCTACTTTTACCTAATACAATATCTTTGCCACACACAATTCATGTCATTCCGTGAGAAAATTTAATGGAAATGATCTGACGGACTTCGAGAAACGAGACCCTTGTTGCTTTAAACACAGAGTTCGGCTTCATTACTGATTCGGTTGGAGTTGTATTGCGTTGTCTTGGCTTCAGCTCAACTCAGCTGACGTCCATCAGCTCGGTTGATCTATCCCAGATATTGGGCAATCTATAACGCATCGATCGTGCGCCATCTGTCAGCTTCTTGACTAAACGACCAACCGGCAGCGCACGGGAAAATACAGGAAAATATGCTAGAAAATATTTGTTTAACGGTCACTAAAGTAACTAAGGCTAAAAATAGGGCACCAGAGCAGAGCTGGTTAGGGTGGACATGGACGTGTGTCGAGTGCGAGGAAGAGCGCCAATCTGCAGGTTGCACCCGATTGGTCCCAACACGCATATCTGCGTGTGGCCTGTGTGACTCAAACAAACGGGAGCAAAATTCAAGCAAGCAAACCACCTAATTCTCTAATATACGAGAAACTGTGACTTTAGCCTATTGTAGGATAGTGTACACAGTCAAGCGGGTGAATATTCAGGTCACTAAAAATCTATTCAGGTACCTGTGAAGTGTTCCATTTATTAGCATTTGCAACATATCAAATCAAGTCTATTAACCGCGAAAATAATACATTCAGTGTTTTAAGGCAGTGGATTTATAGACAAGTGCTACAGAGGTGCTGAGTGAAATTGAATAACAGAAAGTCATCCCTGTCCATTCTGCTTGTGTCTGATTGGGGACGTTTACAGACCGGTTGAGGAGAGCTGCGGGAGTTTGTTACTATGTACACAAACGCAAGAGCCGGTGATCCCACATTTTCGAGGGAGGCAATGTATTGTCAGCAATGCAGCAATTAACTGTTTCGGGTGGGTTTTGCTTGACCTTCATGAGATTCTCTGAAAATGAGCAAATGTAAACAGGGGAAAACGCACTCCTTAATTGCTACACAAGAGACAAGAACAGGTTGATGGGTTTTGGTAGTATCAATCCTTTCATGTTGGTGGTAGAAACGATGCTATACGCTGCATTATCTGGAGAGTTGCGTGAGATAAGCAGCATAAAAGAGGCGGTGCATAATATTATAAAAAGGTACGTCACTCGAATCGATCATACGTTGCTGCAAAAGCTCCTCTTCTGACAGATTATTATTGTAGATTTCAGATACAACGGTGATACGCGCAAATTGTGTAAGTGGGCGTAAAACTCCTTACTGTTATCCAATACTTCAATGTTAACTTTATCCTATTCCACGTGCATACGTATGTGGAAAGGATAAAGCTACGCTAAAGCTTGGAACATGCTTTCATTGAAGGAACCGAATAAACCCAATTCCTTAACGGATGTCAAGTGGCTTTGTTTAGGTGAACTGAAAACTTGTGGTTCAATTCTGGTTTGTTAAACAGTTGGGACAAGAATATAGGTTTATATTCTCTACGCAACCAATGACAATCCAAAATGACGACTTTACAGCGGCCACGGTATTTGATCTTGGAAAAGCCTTTTAGCCGTTTAGTGAAACCGCGCTGAATTTTATGCATGGTTCATCTATCATTCCATTTCGAATTACTAAGCACCAGGTTTCTAAAGGTGACAGAACACAGATATTGCATTAATTGATCCCAGACTCCACAATCGTGATGGAACTGGAAATTAAAACAATATGAGCTAGTGTATTCACTTCTGTAGTGCACTTGACTTGTTTATCAAAGTTGTTGAGTGGGGGAGGGGAGTTCGAGTAGTGCCCACATGGATCGCCGCAGTGTGGCAGCTATCCAATGATGTCCCGATGTGTCACAGTGCAGCAGGGGCTACAGCACAAAGATGTGAAATAACATTCCATTGGCCAGGCATGTATTCCATCTCACTTGGTTTGCAGCAGCTTTTGAAATGCTTGTGATTATGTATGATATTAATGCTGCTTTAATTTAAGGGCAATTTCTAAACAGAAGTGGATCTAAATGTCATCGGTGAGAAGAAACTGGTTCTCTTGAGAGAATACCTGGAACAGATGGTCATCACACACAGAAAAGGTAGGGGATCTAGAACGCTACTTGCGCAATAATTGAGGGAACCGATTAAGTGCGGTTGGCACGACATGCTTTTAAGTATGTTAGTAATTGATATGAAATTCAAAGGAGACATAAGCACGGTCAGTTAACTGGGATGGGATACTAGGCTGAAGGATTTTCCTTGTCGGAAATACTATAATCGTAGCACACATAAAGTCGACGCGAATATCCAAGTGATCTGGGAACTTTAACATATATCTAGCGAAAATTTACCCAAAGACGACTGTGTTGAAATTTGTGGTTAAGGTTGCGCGTTAAGAGAACCTTGGGTGTTTCCTCTTTGGCAGCCATTGCTATGCCCCTTGAGATGATTTGGGTGTGTTGGAGAGCATAACATTTGTCAATAGCTGTAGGAATGCTGCATCTGTGTCTTGTCAGTTAAATCACATGTTTTCATTAGATTGGGAGTGTATCGCTCAACATAGAAAGAGTGTAACTGATTGTGAGAATGTGTAGTATATTTTAAAACTATCTAGTTTATAAGCAGGACAGAAGTTGGGCCACCAGAGTCAGAATTGTATGATATCTTGAACAATCGCATAACGTGTATGCTCATATTTGAGTTAAAAGCAATAGTGTAACATCCATTTTCCTTAACGTTCGCCGCTCATTTATGACACACCGACTGCTATTTTGTCCTGAGCAGCCACTATTCGGGTTAATGTGGAAATATTGCGAAGACCGTTCCACGTTCTTAATGGCTCCTTGTTGAATGTATCGCACCCGCAATTGCCTTCAATGTTGCTGTATCAAATTACTACGCAAATAAATGACTATATATGGCTAGTGTGGAAACAACTACCGTTGGTACCATCGGGCAGCATAGAAGCGTAATCCACTATACCAAGTGGTTCAGTGCCCACAGGCCAAACACATGTCAACCAGCATGTTGGATTCACTTAGGCGCCGAGTCATAGTAACTGCAGGGTGGTCCTGGTAAGTTCACAGTGGCTTGCCTTCACGTTAGTCAGCAATTAAGTAAATTTATTGCATCACTTGCTTATTGCAGCTGTGTAACGCATAGCACTCATTCCATGAGCGATTCTGAAGTTGACAATTGTTATAGATTCAGGGTTTACGTTGACAACAAAAGACTTCATGTAATGTCGGAACAAATATTCGAAGCGGCTAGCTCTGTCATATTTCATCCCTAGATTTTAGACCTCACAATGTTAAGATTGAGAGCTGACGACCAAATCTGAGCCGTCTCTAGAGTTAAGTGAGTGCGCAAAGCGGCGCAGGTAACTGCCAGAAATTCCTGATATCGTCATCATGTAATGTCAGCAGTAGATGGTACGGAAATATGTCAAAGCACTTACTTTGTGTTCAGCGTGACAGCCATGCGACATACTATTTCAGTCGATCAGTTTGCTGGAACGCATGTTTGGTGAGATGATTTCGATGGCTGACGGGCTAAATTATGGAAGAATGAACGGAGGTCAAACCATAGCAGGTGTTAATTCACCCTTAGTGATTTCGGCGTTTGGCACATTTGGAATTTCTGCATATATTCATTTGAACCTCCGTGAAATTGTTACCCGACGGCTTACTATCCGAAAGGAATAATGAAACAGCTTCCATTCAGTATAAATACTATGCTGCGCGACTACCGTGTGTTGGTGCGGAGGTGGGTTTCCCCTTAAAACCTGTACTTGTTAAAACAATAAACCGAGTACTAACGTCCGCTTTCTAGTGGCCCGTAAAATGTAAAAGTGACAAGTTGCATTCATCTGGACGAAAGATGCAAACGCAGTTGACACAAACCCGCTTTTTCAGAGTGGATAGATTGTTTTACTGTGGTAACTGGCTAAATCTGGCGCTCAGTCCATTTTCGAATAGCACTAGTTTAGGATTGGAATATTTTGCACTACTTTCTCTAACCACCACTCTTACAGAACCATGAAACTGAATGCCAATCAAGTTGTCGACTTTTAATTGAATTCAACTAATTCGACATCACGCGGATGATTTCAACGATTTGAATGCCTGGTTGTCAGAAACATAATGTGGAACAATACGTACCAAAAAGACAGATATATTCCATGTTTTTGTTAATTATAACAGCATTTGAAGAATGCGAGTTATTGGCTATGAGATACATGTAGGATTCCAACATGCTTTGGAATGATTGCTTTGGATGCATAACTTCCCTGTGTACAAGCACATCTGCATAATTCCTTCGCGTAATTCCATCTGGAATATTTCGCTGAGGCTGGAAGTAGTGTAACCTGGCGGCCTTAGAGAATCCACAACCTCAACGCTGATCCTATCGACGTTCAATGCGGAATGCAGCAGGTATCGGTACTTGGTCCAAGTCTACCCTTGATTTGCATACACAATCCCACAAGTGTGATCATCACAAATTTCTTACTCTATGGTGAGGATGTCAAGATTTGACAGGCCATCAAGAGACTGGCGACCAGGTAACCATGCAGGATAATCGTGATCGAGCAAAATAATACTACTACGTATGTTTATCGATTGTGCGAAAAACTCCCTATTTATTGGGGACAGATCACGAGTATAGTAATGATCGTGCTCATGTATGATTGTGATATATGTTACGAAGCGTATGCGTCATCATAACATTAGGAAACGCATGCGGATTGTTGTTCCGTAGCTTTGCGTAACAACTTTTCTTGCTGGTAATATATTTCTTGATCCAACCTGGAAGAACTCATGTACTGATTTGCCCGATGGAAACACGGACATTAAGATGTTCTGGTTCCGCAAAATTTTAAGTTGAATGCGGAATTCTTTGCATTTATGCGAGAGCTGCTAGTGGCACGTAGGCAATTCCACATGACAGCGTAACTAACAAGGAAAACGTTGGATCGGATAGCTGTCCCGCTTCTTGGAAAATAAGTCTACCAGCCTTCTTACGTATTTTCCGGGTGAATTTTTGTAGCAATTTTAGTGCGCATCGGTTGGAGTATATCTTCTGGTTTATGAGATTGTGTATCAGCGACAGGTTATGTTTCATTCCTCGCAACAAAAGGGGCTCGAGCTTAAGCTGATGACAACAGTCCTGCTAGATTAAGGTGGAAGATTTAATGAGGCGTTTAGCGACTGAGCTTTGCAGGTTTCACAGAACTTTCCTATCACTCATACGCATGTTTCCATATATGATCCTGTAGTATTCAAGGAGAGGAAGTGTGAGTAATTTGAAATGCTCGACACTAGCAGGGGTTATGTGGATTTTATGACATATGTTGGCCATTGATATGTAAATCAAAAAGTAAACGTTGTATTCCTCAACTGGGCGACATACAATCCAACTTAGTAGGCTGTTCAATTTGTACATCGGGATCGCATAAACTAATCGATTGGTCATATTTTCTACAAAGGGTCCCAAATGAGTTTCTGAAGTAAACGGCAATATGAATGTATTAGAGAGAGTAGGAAACTGGGGACTGTAACAAATACAGATTTGGCCAAATGTTCAAGTGAAGTAATGCGACCATCCATGGAACCATCCCAAGGAAGAACTGCTTCCATGCGAAGCAGTCCCTTGATGGGTTTCACCAGCTCTACTATGCACAAACAGGCTGTGTGCCGATGGGACAAAGTAGCATGAAAACATCAGCTGTTGCACAAATTTTGATGCATGCATTATGGGCGATGAAGCCTCAGCCTGATCCGTCATGCGGATAATACAAGCATGGTAATTTTGGTTATTTGCCAACGAGTCAGCGGCAGGATGCTTTGAATGGTATAACTTTTATCTTGGAAGCTGTACTCCGTCACCACAAGAGATCAGCCCACTCGTGACCAAAAGTGAAATACGGAAGAACATAAATTATAAGAATCAAAAACATAAAGCTGTGTATTATCTTCTGCGAATAGACCGAGCAAAATTTGGTGAAAAATCATTGCGAACAACGATGACCGTGCGGAGATTACACGTTGCAAGCTGTAATTCAAGTCCGAGAAAGTGCGCCATAGGAGCAGAATTTGGTAGTGGTTTGACTAAGGTGTAGGAGTGTTAGAAATAACCAGGATTGTAGCTGCTTACTGAGGAGTCCATTAATGTGGATACAATTATAATATCGAGAAACGTATGGGGGACGTCGCTACTTTTAAGTGTGTCCAGGAGCTATCTCGCAAAAGTCATCCAGCGTCAGCTTTTAGCTAAGCTCATAGCTCATAGCGACCCAGTGATTCCACTATAATTAGCCATCGAACATTTCCGTGGTTACGCTGTTTATGTGCTCAACGACAGTCTGGACGTTAAGAATACTATCTGACCGGACGCATCATTTGCCAGTAGACCAATTTAGTCCTTAAGCCATATGTGAAAGAGCATAAATAGATTAACAGAAATGTATTGGAACAATCATGTATGCTAGCGAAGGATATGTTCAAAAAGTCCACCGGCGTTCTGCTTGCAGTGCAGAAACCGCTTGATGCAATTGGCGAGCACTTTCTCCAATATATCCCTCGTGTTCGCACAACATTCGTTCACAATATTTTCTTTCAGTTGGTCCAACATACCCGGCCCTCTTTTGTACACTCGCCGATTCAGGTAGCTCCATAGAAAAAATCCATGTGGTTCAAATCTGGTGAGTGAGCAGACCACTCCATTGGTCCACCGCGTCCGATATAAAGGTGGCCAAATTTGTCGGTGAGGTAAGCACGCACCGTTTTATCAGAATGTGCAGGTGCACCATCATGCTGCCACCAAATGGTACTGCATGCCCCTTCGGCCTCTAACTGAGGAAGCACAAATTTCTGTAGCATTTCCAAGTACGAAGATGCTACGAAAGATTAGTTTTAGAAATTCAAAGCAACAACCTACCGGTCACATTCCCGGAAAAGAAATATGGGCCCATGATTTTCTGGCTTGTTAATCCAGCCCAAACCATCAGTTTCACACTGTGGTGCATACGTGATGCGGTCAATTTTCATGGGTTGCTGGTAGTCCAAATGCAATATCAATGCAGATAAAACAGTGCCTCATCTGTAAACATGACAGAAAGAATATCCCGTGATACAGAAACCAGCAGCAAAATTCATACCGCTTCTTCGGATCGCATGGGTTCAAAACCTGCATTTGAAGTGCACGAAATCTCTGAAATTTTCGTTCCAGTACTATCCGGTGTGCCGCATATCGGGTCGTATCACAGTGCTGTGCGATCCGACGAATGCTTAGATCGGGAATTTTTGACACTTCACTGACTACAGCGCAAGCTGAACGGTCGTCCGTGGTGATGTGAGGCGGTCCGGTTCTCGTCAAGTCAACACACTCCCAGTCTGCTCGAACTTTTTCACTAGTTTAAGCACGTACCGTGCGGTGACGGGACGCATTCCTGCCCTCATTGCATTGTATCTTCGTGAGGTTGGTGCGGACTTTAAACCGCATTCATCGCACTGCCGAATAACCAGCGCGCGCTAATTAACAGGCACTTCGTGACGCGCCTGCATTGTCTGCCCGTGCTCCATTACGTGTGGCAATGATTCAGTGACGGTGACACGACTTGCAATGCCTAACCTCGTCTTCAGTTGAGATGCCAACACGTGCTCACATTCACGCCGCGGTTTTGGTTGCGCGCTTTATCGGGCCTAAGCCGAATTCGCTGCGTAGCCAGCGAGACACACAGCTAACCAGCGATCGCTCCAATGCCTATGGTTAGACATGACCTTCAGCACTCAGCGCGAAGTTAGCTGACAGCTAACGGCTGCCGGAAACGCTTTGTGGCTGTTTGTACTCATCTCGCTCGATGCCCAAAGCAGGCTCATATGGCCTTGTCCGTGCGTCCTTCACCAGCTTACGCCTGCACTCAGCTGAGCGCTGCACTAATTCACTCGTCTGCTGAGAATTCCATACGTCCACACCACTAAGGTGAGAGAGAAATTCAGGTTTTGCATCCGCAGTAGCATTATGCGAATTTCACTAAACGTTGGATGGCTATTGGATGTTGGGGACAACAACCGTAAATGACCGGCGTTCACCATAAGCGAGCCACGGTAGGTACATGAACTCGGTCATCTGCAGGATAACTATAGTACACTTGTCAAAGGCTAATTGCAACTTCTAGGATTTATTTCACTGCTCTAATGCTGTCAATTCAAACTGAATACAGGCCAACTTACGACTGGTCTTCCAATTGGCGGAAAAATGCACAATTTTTTCATCAGCAGCCAAGAGGAATGACTCCCGAAACATAATTTCATCAAGATGATTGAGGTAAATTAAGAATAAAAGCAGACTTAGGACGTTTCCTTGAATCACTGCACTAGATATATGGATATAGATATATATATAGGTGACAATTACCAATTCTGACTACTTGCTTTCTATCCTACAGGTAGGAAGACAAGCACTTTAGAAGCGAATTAGTGATGCCACGAGACAATCTTCGCAGCAATACGTTGTGTGGTACAAAGTCAAATTCCTTTTTTATATGAAGAAATATTACGATAACAGCAGTTCCGACGTCCATTGCTCTCTTTCTCCTTTATCCGAGTTCCGGAAAGGTTATCGGGAACTTCCTGAGTATCCCGCATGTCTGTCTGTTCGTTTGTGTTAACATAATTGCGGCCTCATGTAGAGTACGTAATACACGGCTAGTTGCCGCCGCCCAGGAAAGGGCCCGCAGTACTCCAGACTCCACAGCGAGGAGCTAACAAACAAGTTACATGGTTTCTAGGGTCATTTTGAAGTACACGTTGTGTGGTTGGATTGTGACAAGTAATCTCAAGGTTGACCGCAATCCTCATTGAAGTGAACCTTAGTATTTCGATCACGAGGACCGTAGCGGAAGCAGATAAAAATAGGGTATTGCCCGCCTGAAAACACTGCTGTCCTATTACGCGTTTAGATTTTATTACATATCATCAGATAGAGATAGCAGGCATCGAACCCGAGACCATTGGGATGTTAGTTATGAACGTTACCACTAAGTCACCTGGTCACAACGGGCAACGTTTGGCACAACGGCTAATGATTGATATTTGAGGATCATTTTGAATTGCACCTTGTGATCGATGTCTGCTAACGCTATCTGATGAGATGAAATAACACCGAAACACGGCATTGGAGTGCAGTGTTTTCGAGCGGGCAACACCAAATTTCTAATCCCATAAGAGGGTTGTTTCACCTGCCATACTGACTTGCACTGCGGACTCTAAGACTGACAACGGTCATTATCTGCACCCACGTGGATAACTAATAATGGTCTACGACGTTTTGATAAACCCCAATGACCTCTGCCACCCCCGACTGCAACTCAGTCACAACATGAATCTGAGGGGTCAACAGCTCAAATTGGTCACGCAATACAGTTGGTTAGAAAATGTCTGCCAGCTACGGAACGCCCTCCCAGATTACGTCATTTCCGTCCCTACTTTATCTGTGTTTAGAAAACGCCTTCCCGTTGCTCTAACCCACCTACATAACGATATATAGCTTGGGTTCATCGACCACGATCCAATGTGACGAAGGCTGTACAACCAGTCTACACAAAAGAAGTAAACTCTTTGCTGCGTGCTTCCGTATGAACACTGTGGTGAGTACACCAAAACGATTTTCGTTTCATCACTGTTTTTTCCTTTCCACCATTTTTGTGGTCCTCACTCTGCACATCCTACGGGTACTTGTTAAGCATCTGTCTTTTTACCCGTAGTATACCATTGATCCAAGAACATCTGCACATGTGCAAGGACTTACTTATCATGTAAATGTTCAAAAGTCATGCAGCATACCCAATTACACAGCGCGAATTACGCACAGTCAGACAGCAATTTCTGCAATACCCACATCTATTGCGCCGGACCAGTACCACATTTAAGTGGTAGTTCGCACATACTGACATTCGTCGATTCTTTCACAGGTTAGCCCGAAGTCATTCCCACTGCAGACACACATGCAAAAATTATCGCCTATGCCCTTGTTTCCAGGTGGATAAACATTTTTGGTGTTCCTTCTCACATCACCACTGACCGCGGTTCGCAATTCGAATCCCTGCTTTTCCAGCAGTTGTCACAAGTACTGGGATGCAAAAGGATTTGCACTACTGCCTGTCATCCCTTAGCGAACGTTTTAGTCGAACGTTATCGTTGACAATTAAAAGCCGCTTGCTTCGATGGTGGGCCGCTGTCGAAGCGAGAGCCGCAATCATGCGCTGCAACTCGCCCGTGCTATGCCCAAACAACGTAGAGTAGTAAACAAACAGCAACATATTGATGGTTGTCTCACACACTAGGTTTCTCATTCTCAAACGATGTCCAGCAAACATCAATCAATACGGTGCGCCACAAAGAAACCGTACTTACAACCATTCAACACACAAGACATCATCGAATGTGGGGAAATATTAAGCAGTGTAAGGACTAAGACACAGCCTTGCTTCATACCACGGACATCAATGTTATTCGAGATTGGTCCGTACAGCTGCGCCCTCGCCTGCATCTCTGTACAGACACTCAATTAGGGTTGCACAATTACACAGGCAATCAAATTTACGCAACACCAGCCACAGTGAATAGCGGTTTAGTGAAGTCAACAACCAGCGACTAAGATAGCTAATGTCTCTCTGCTTTCTCCGCAAATGACGAGCCGCGAACACAGTACCCATGGTGCTGCGGTCCCAACGGAATCCGCATTGCTCCACAGCCACGTTCGGTTCAACGACCTGAATGACGAGCCGGTTCGGCAGGATTCATGCAATCACTTTCCTGCACAACTAAGCAAGTAGTTACCACGATAATTCGTGGCACGTTGCCTGCTTATTTTGTCCTTGTACAGTGGTAGCACAAGGGTATTTTTCAACTCTGATGGTACATCCCATTCAAACCACATTTTGCACCAAGTGGTGCAGCACGTGCATCAAGCGGGTCCGGCGTGTTTCAACACTTCTATCGGTATCCAGTCGGCTATTTCGCATTTGCCGTTTAGCAGCTGAACAAGGACTCTCTGTATATCATGCAGCGTCCGAAAGTCAGCAAGAGCAATGTTCATCTCTTGCTGTTGCAGCCCGTGCAACATAGCCCAGTCAATCATTGAACGGTTGTTCAAGAGGCAGTCAAACTGCGTTCGCCAGATCTTCAGTCTGTATACAGGCAGTGCCTGAGTTAGCATCAATCAGTGTCCACAACGAGCACAGTGTGAGTCCATACACCGCCTCCAAGGTGCCTAACAATACCTTATGTTCGCGGAGTTAGGCGTAGAATTTCATCTGCTTCGTCTTATCCGTCTACCGTGAAACCTTGCTGTGACGGAGAACTCGAGTCAATCGCCGATGTATCTAGCGAAACTGCCTCTCCTTCTTGTGGCAGACGGGGTTCACCACTTACGCAGAAATTGTTGCATCCTTCTCCGACACGAATGAGCTAATAGTCGCACGGTAGTCAGCAAACCAATCGTCCTGCTTGCAATTTGCGTGCGTGATCGTTTCCTTGATCGTGACTGTCACGGGTTCTTTGATGTGCTTACACAGGTTGCCGACTGAAGCGATGCAGACGACCGCCAATGCGAGTAGACATCGCCCCTCCAGTTTTATTATCTTTGCTACAGTACCTGGGGAAAAATGTTAAATTTTGCCGTCGATTTAAGACAGATGAGCAGTACACAGATTTACGAAAATTTGTGCACAATTTGGTCCGCATTAACTTGTGGTCAGTGTCACACTCAGCTTCACACAGTACACACTTCATGCGCACTTCAAGTACGTCACGTTGGCGTAAGAGGACATAGCCGAGCAAGTGTACGTGACCACTCCGTGGGTGCGCCCAAATAGCTATATCACTCGCACCGCTGCAAAATGGGTGTTTGTGATCGTCAAGCCGTGAGTGACGCCCATTATGAACAGCCGGTCACCGTTCCCCTTGGCTGCGTTAATACCAGACCACTCTCTTACGCCTGTCCACACTGCGGCATCACGTCCAACGCACGTGTTGAAAGCAGCCAGTAGGGATATCCGGTCGCTTTTCGGCAAAGACCGTAGCACGAAAGATAATCAAAAGTAAAACTGATCCCTCATGTCGTAGGATAACACACGGTGACACTGTTCGCGCTACTAAAGTGGCAAATTTGCAGCTTCCGAGACACAGTCGAGAAGGCATCAGTCGTGGGCAGATCTCCATCGTATTTGCCACCAGCTGACCATTTATGCTGTCGAATAATGCAAATCCGACCCTATGTTCACGCGATGATGTGCTGGAATTGCCAGCCTAGTGGAACATAGAACCAGCACCACCCTCACGCAGCTTCTTCTGCTCAGTGAGCCCAATCTCGCTGAACTCGCAAATATCAGTGTTGTAACCTGCGAGTTCTATCACGACCAGTGCATCGTATCGCTCAGGACGCTCACAGGTGCTTTGTATGAGTAGTGTGCATACGCTCCATCACCTGATGTTGAGCACTCTGTGCGGTGGCATGTGATTGCACCGTTTAAGCGATAGGGTGGTGTAGTTGGGTTTGAGGAATTATGGGCTTGGCTTAAATTAAGAAGCGGAGAGAATGGGCAGGGGGAGATGAAAGGAGGGAGGCGTTAGCAGTAGCAAATTTTCACCTGTCTACCTCACTGTATACAGCAAATAAGGCGACCCATTACCCAGTGCCACCGCGCTACGGCCGATGAAGCATTGGATTACTGTAGTATTGGCATAACTCACGGTTTGTACACGGGAAATACCCCATGTGTCGGTGAACTGAGGCATGTGGAAATCATCAAGTCTCTTACACCGAAGGAGGGTATAGCACAACTCCCACGCAGCGATTGCCACCAGGCGTCCGGAATATGAATCCATTGCACATAAATAGCGGCAGCGGGTCAACGATCTCTCATGATTTCGGCGTCACAATGATCAGCAAAGCATGGATGAATGATTCTGACTGGACCTGAAAACGATACTACAGGCGTCACGAAATCAGCTGCGTAGTTTCGGCAAACAGTTCAGGGTTGGCTACTAGGAATGTCTGAGCAAATGCGGTCGAAATTTTTCTCTTCAACAGCTCAAATCTATGTCCCTTTTAAAAGGAACTGTATGAAAGACGGTTTTGCTTGGGGCTGTAGTGGAACATGGTGGTGTAGATCGCTTTTAAGAAATGGGGAGGATGCAGTGGCGTAGCAACTACTTTCGCCGCCCGCCCCGGGCGATTAAATTTTCGCCCTTCTGAGGGCAGAATAGTTCACGAAGGCTACACAATCAGTGTAGGAGGAAGTGCACATTAGGTTTCGATGAAATGAATAATCCTCTGGGACACTGCGATAAAGTGACCATAGTAGGACAAGTAGGGGATCGGTGGGAAGAAGGTTTGCACAGGTGTGACACATGGCGCAACCTTGTTGTTGATCATACAGCGTAGCGTTAACATATTTAACCCTCAGCTTATCCGGATATTTTGCTCTTCGTATTTGGTATCGAAAATCGGCGGTGCTAAAATTGTCGTCCGCTGTCATTTGCCGCAAGGCGCGGACTGCCCCTCCCGTTCTTCCCATGCCACACCACTTGGAGGATATACATTCTCCTGCACTGTATTGCAGATGAGCTGAGTTTCACTGTCCAACATGTCAGGACGGCAGATGACCCTAGCGCAGTAGAAGAGACAATGGAAATTATATTGCATGTATCTCAGTGACACACCTGTAAGTGGAGTTGCAAGACAGCGCGTTTGAAATAAGTATGTCATGCAGCTCTTGCTAATGTGTTGGTGATTTGCACTACCAAAGCCAAGCATTGTTCATTGTAGTATCAGGGAGAAAAGCAAATAGCAACCACCACCAATTTGTGTTGCGGAAACTGCTTCTATATTAACAGACCTTTTGAACCAATCGAGCTCACCCTCCCATCGACGGGATATAGTTACAAACAACGCCAGATTGTTCAATAAGTGCGTAGTTATGTCCTTCGTCGACAACCACTTTACTTTTGCAAGACAATATGCACCAACAGATTTGTTGGCAAGGGTCAAACGGAGATAGCACTAAGAAAAAGCGAACGCGTAATGTCGTTTGACAAACCTGTAGGCTTCGGTAAGCCTCTTCAGTTTTCGCAGGGACTTCGTGTTGATGGAGTGCGAGTCCGTCCTGGTTGCCTGAGTTGTTCCCGTTTCTCTTACACCATCGTTAGTTAAATCTTTAATAAGTGGAATGATTGTAAATGATTGCCAAAATGAAGATATGATGTGGCTGCCCTTTCGGGAGCTTGTCTACTGGGACACATAACGATGCCATATCACTAACTAGACGTCCTTTCATATTTGGCTTCAGCTGCTTTGTAGAGATCCAGCTACGAATCATAGCCTAGATATTTTACCGTGACCCACTGTTTATACCCGAATCTAATAGGCTTTCCGCTGATGTGTTGCTTCAGTCCATGATGGCCGTAATATGGCGTCATGCATTATTCCACGCTCAAATTTTCTTTCATGGAAATAAATTTCTTCAGTTGGAGCGGTTGTTGATGTGCTCGAATTGAATTTGCCGAAGGTATCCGATCGTTTAGATAATCGGATTCTCCTTTCTAAGCTCCAGTATTACGGGATTGGTGATCTTCTCTTGTGCTGGATCGCCAACTTTCTCCTGTAATGACATTTAGTGGTCTAAGTCCGGAGTTCCTAAGCTGACCCAATACCAGTCGAGTCTGGTATGCCCCAGGACTCAGTTCTAGGTCCACGATAGCTTTTCGAATTCAACAATGACCTTGCAAGGATAATGGTGCCAAATTTCCTGCAGTTTGCTGGCGATAACAAAGTATGGCGCCTGATTCAGGCGGATACCGATCGGAATTTACTTCAGTGACAGGTATGGTACATGAGTGGTCAATCCGAAATTTGTTACAGATCAAATTGGACAAATGCAAGGCACTCTCCATACGGTACCAGAGTAGCTATTCCTGCAATTTAAGAACGCTAGCACTACAGCGTTCATCCGTTGAACGCGACCTCGGCATGCTTGTTCAGGATGACTTGAGTTGTTCCATGCAATCCGCAAGGCACCGAAAACTGGTAGCCATCCCGTCGGCTTGCTAGCACGAGCGTTCGGACAAGTAGACATCACTAGTATCAGACAGGTGCTGAATGCGTATGTTCGCCCCCATGACGAATACCCAATCCAAGCTTGGCAGCCATGGCTGAAGCACGAGCTGGCTGCATTGGACCAACCTCAAAGTCGGGCTTCTAACTACGTCATTGGAATACTCCACCTTCCCTACGAGCAGAGGCTGAAACGTTTGGCAGCATTCGGGGGGGAGGGCGGTATCGCCGAGTACGTGGCGACTTCATTAGGGCCTATTTGATTGTGCACAAGTCAAAACATGTGTGTGCCGCTCTCCACTGCCACTTAGCAGTAACACCAAAAACTAGGGGGCCAATCCTTGCTATTCGCAGAGCGGTACGGAAGTCTGGCGTACTATAGAAATTTCTTTTCAATCCGATTGGGTCAGCCATGAAACACTTCCTCGAATCGGTTGTTTCAACACCCACGCTAGCCATGGTTAATAGTCGGTGGGATAAAGCACATCGCCAGTTACATTTTGTTACTTGACGCTACTCTTCATCTTGCAAAAAATAACTTGGATTTAATTTTCTCACCCATTAAAGCAATAGAAACACATTTGGAGTGTAGGGCTACTTCATTACATACGAGAACTCCACTCTTTTGACAATAGAATTACTAACTGCATTTAACAAACTGAGCTACCAGTCTTCAATTGTATACTGACTGGATTGTTAATATAACGCTTTTTGTTAACCTACCAGAATACCCAGCGGGCTAGTAAAGTTGTGCTTCTTAACACGTATACAACCATCGTTCATTGTTCAAGCACTGCAGGATGATTGGTGTGAAAGATAAGAAATAACCAACTTAGGTGAATGGTCAGTTTAAACGTCTACCAATTAAGATGCGCTGGGGCATAAAGGCAGTGTGAAATGAGGGTTGAGTGTAAGCACACAGAACCATTTGCGACCAATTATAGTCGACGCATTCTACGGGGAGAATAAAATTCTATACGCTAACGCAAGTGCCGTTCCGTTACATGCATGTGATACGTATATCCAATATGAGTGTTTAATAACCGTAGTCCACAGTAGCAACGTTTAGATAGCGTAACGCAAACGCACCAGTGAATAGTGAGATGTTAGTGCGCAGAAGGAACGACGTGAGATCTGAGAGTTTGCAATGTTGACACACACACACACACTCACAGGGAAAAGTAATTCCGGCGGCATTCCATCCGCCTGTACTGTGTGGTCTGCCTTAGCTGGTGACTTCACAGAGTGGTATTATGATTTAGTCACCAAACGTGATGACAAGCATAGTTGAGAGTTCTCGAGATCTGATATGTCATTATCAAATCATCACGCAAGCTTGGGTAGTATCCACTGTGGACCTCATGGGTTTCAGTCCCAATTGTTAAAGAAGATGAAATAGACCCTTTAACTTCTTGCTCACCCTTCGTTTTAGCATTTCAAGTGCAGCAGCATTTGTTTTGGCCAGGCCGTTTGGTATGGGTGAGGTATTCCGAATGCGTTTTACTACAGATTTTGAGCACCAGAGAGAAGTTGGAAGCGTCAACTCATCCGAATGCCCTCCGCAATAGCCCAATGTATTGGCTGGCTTTTTTGTTGTTTCCTTGGCCTACGCGAACAGTCAACATGGACTTGTATCATCTCCCTAAATCACATTCAGTAAAAGCGCGGTACAGATTCGATCACCCAGCTTGTACTAGCAAGTGGATTGACGACTGATGGCGTTGAACTGAAGCGGTGCCCGAAAGCGGACGCAAATTCATCAGCTCTGAGTTTTGTTGTGTTTTCTAAGTGTATTTCCAACGGATCGTGTATTATTACTTACCATTCAATTTCTCTTCATATTCTATTTTCCTCATCGGAAGAGATTTGGATGAACATCTGATGATTAGTCTAACAGCGGTGACAAACCATTTCCAACCTCTCTGTGTTACTCCCTGTAGTGGAGTTTCCTACCCATATCATCACACACCAACCAAATTCCACACGTTCGATTCGGAATTACGAGCATTATCCAATGGATGGCGTACGAATTATTCCATCGCCTCACTACCTAAATCGTCTCACAGATTTGCTGTTCCGTTCAGGAGTCGCAGCTCCTTTTGGGACTACCTCCGTGTCTTCATCGTCAACTCTTGCGTCAGCTAGCCGATCCAATCGCCTGATTATTTTTCGCCATCGGCTAAAATCTCTATACCCTACCTTTAAGTCAAACACACCCTGCGGCGAACAGCCCTCTGGCCAGTCAACAAAATTACAACTCATACCGGCAGTCACCCGAGCGTGTGACGTTTCGACGATCGTGTGAACTGATTTCAGTGTGCAGTGTGTCAAATCAACTCAGAGCAAGTTAGGTTTCTTGCGTTCTCTACCACTGAATTGAGCAATAATATGACCTCTGACACTTTGGGTTTGCATTGCCCCCCCCCAAAGATCAGGCGCAATGGAGTACCTATGACCAATGTATCCTCTGTGAACTACCCCCCCCCAAACGATTAATATATAATACGGTAAAACAGCCACAAGATTGTTCTTCCCCGGACAATCAGCTCAGGTTCGAAGTTAGCGCCAAAATCTGCTCCTTGCGATCACGGCTCGGAGAAATGAGGGAACTTTTGGACCTAACTGAACCTCTTAAGTATCGCTTAGGCTCACTGGATTACATCAGAATCTCAGCAGAAATGTTTGCTCCTGTCCAACGCGGAAAGCAGAGCAAATAATTGACTCATCCTCTCAGAGCTGCATGAAAGCAACCGTAGAATAGAAAAAGTTATTGTGTTTACAACACTAGACAGCTTCATCATCCTCATTATACATGTCAGCTATAGGTGGTGAAACACCTCCGCGCTTGTACCGCAATTGCTTCAGTGTGAACCAAAGCAATGGCGACAGTACTTAGCTTTTGGAAAATGTCCGAGGTCGTCTGTGAGTGACTGCGTTTAGCAAAGGAAATGCTGATGCACTGTTGTGCAACCCCTTTTAAATTTTCAAGCGAAGAATTACTAGATCGTTGTTTGCACAGGCTACGTACCATTCCTGAATGCATCCAGTGCAAATATATTTTGATTAAGTTGGATATTACTCCACTGAAATGATCCCTTGTAGTGACACCGAGAACTCCGAAAAATGGTAACAGATATGCTGATAAACCACATGGTTGGTTGCGTCCAGTTTCGGATTTGCCTGTCACTGTGGCCAGTCACAGGAAGCCCGTGCCTACAGATGGACCATGGATGGCTTGCGCTACACCACCCACAGCTCCATCCACACACCCCATATCCAGTGTAAACCCAAAGGAATAAGAGCAGGAGGCATGTGGATGGGAGCCATGTTTCATCAACGGAGCCGGCCCACATTCATTCACAGGCAAACACAAGCACGCTGTATTTGGAGAAGCAAGTACACACAAGGCGGTGGCTGGACCGTAGTCCGCTCCACACTGAATGCATGGAACCACTCTTCGAGCCTAGCACGACCACATGGACCGTGCATCCCTTCCCTTCCAGCAACGACCAACTGTCTCCTGGAGCCAGTATGGACGACCTAGTGGGTAGTAAACTGGTAAGCACCTCTTCAACATGCACATCAAGCGCAGCCACACCTGGGTTGTCAAACAACAGCCAATCATTCGAAATGCCAATATCGAATAAAGTAAACGCGTATGACAACATAAATACTCGTTAAATGAGCATATGGAAGAAATTAGTTATAAGTGAATCCGCAATAAGTGCAAAATGTCCGAAAGTTATTTAAAAAATACCACGCGATAAAATTACGCAAGTTTACCACAATTTGCGTGAGTGACGTGTGCAAGTTAGGAGAAAATTATCAAGTAGGCAGAACAAACCAAATAAAGTGGAATGAGTTTTATCCACATTAAAAAGACCTAGTTTAAGTGTAAGTTCGTTTAGCCCAACCGCGGTGAAGAAGCATCATGAATGCAACATCAGCCTCAGCATGGGGCACGATAAACCACATACAACTCTACATAAACAAGACACACTAACTGTGGCAACCGCAACTACCAACGTGGATCTCGACAACTCGCATCAATGGGTGTTAACATCAAATAACTGCTCCACCTTCCATCGCAATGCTTACTGTATGACAGCCAAACTTGACAGACACTAGTAGTCCTGACTGCGTTCCCATGGTTCCAAAATCATTCGGCTTAGTCCCTACAGAGTATTAAGGATAGCAAATAACTGATTGCTAGGAGCCGAATAAAGGTACCGGAAAACAGATACATGCATCGAAATGCACCCCCAGATTTGATTGCTGATGTCGTAAACACAAATATATCGTCCAATGGATGCCTTAACAGTTCGAAAACAGGTATTTGCACGAAATGCACTGCTATTATAAACATTGACTGAATCACGGGGAATGATGCTAAAATCGCCGTGTCAACTGCTGCCTTACCATCTCAACTTTACGCACTACTCCGTGTCCATTAGAACTCGCAACAACTCTCTTCTGGTCACAAATAGCTACTGGTGTCCAACATACCAGCCTACTTCCCAGCCTCCCGTCCGACATAACCCTAGACAAAGAACTACAAACCAGAAGAAGATGAGCAACTTGACAGCACCACCTGTTATACGATATGCCCATGCAACCCCTCACAATTCACCACTTTACTATAACCTTTTCTACCGGAAGTTGGAGTGGCTTTGCATCCGTTCGCACCATTGACACTCCCCTCAGAGACAGCCTGACTTATTCCAATTTTCTGACAGTTCATCCACATTTCACGGCTTGTTCAATACCAGATGAATCAGAACCTGGCCTCGGGCCATCAATATTTCCGCCCGCCTGCTCCCCACTTATCTCACATTATAAACGTGTCACTGCTGGTCCTAAGAATGCAGGTGATACTCGGAGTGACCTGAATAGGAGAAAGCTAATCGGGGCATTCAGAAGGAATAAAAACTTTGCAGTAATATTATACTTCCACGAATCCATCGTCTGTGTCAAGCGTTGACAAATAAAGCGGACTGCTACGGAGGAAGAGAAGTTTTACGGATAATATAAAAGGAAAGGAACCGACAAAATCACTTCTAGTACCAACTATGGAACGTCTTGGACCATGGAGCAGATCGATGAGGAGCGTCGCTACTTTAAAGAAAAACCTGCTATTTGTGAAGCGCATAGTAGTCTTTTTCACTGCTTCGATGAACGTAGAAACCGACCCTGTATCTTGCTGCCCGGAATTTAAGACAACAAGCGTCATACATAATGCGGAGACGTCTCTTTTGACCACCCAACAGACTATGAACTCCATCAAACTATCACTCAAACTAGACCTCGATGGCTTTCCCACATTAGCAAGTAAAATAGCTGGATTTGACAGATCAATCTATTTGCTGAAGTTGTGCACGTCCTCGCTATAATCTGACATACATATATATATGAAACGGTGATGGCTAAACCCTTCCGCGCACCGCGCACTACGAAGCAACCTACGGAGGACAGCACATTACACAGATCACCTGGTTGTCGTGTAGCACGCATGTTCATTCCCATTTTGAAATAAATTTAGTTTTCTTTCTTCGTCTAAGTTGCGTGCTAACTCCGGCTCGTGAAAACGTTGTTGCAAGGGTCAGGAGATTTTGCAGTCTGTACTCACTAAATACTGAAAAAAAGTTTTTATACAACAAAATACTTTACAATGGATGTCCTGAGAAAATCATCCAAGTTCACGGCAAATCCTAACAAAGCTGTCAATACTTACTGCCACGAAAATGGTCGTTTTCCTGTTACTACCGCTCAAGGAGCGTAATGTCACGAGGGGTGCTTGACAGTACATCAGGTCTACCGTATCGCGGAGATACATGACTACTTGACCACAACACATCTACACCCCCCAAAATGTGTTGTCATCCAGAACTGCCAGAGTACATTGCCAGACAGTTCCGTCCCCGTATTATGGCCTAGTTCATGGGTTCAACTGACTCGAGGGATGGCTGACCATTTCGTAAGGTAATTGAAGCCATCCCTGTGTCAACAACATTAAGTGGACCAAGTGATGCATAGGACCTGCGCCTCGTCCATCCCCAAGCCTCAAATGAAGTCCCAGTGAATTCGTTCAAGTTATCATTATGTAACCGCAGTCGGAAATTGTTTGCCATCAGTGAGGTTTGGGTGAGAAGGACGAAGGACACCATTGCTTTCAACTCAACTATGAGCATACAAGTGATGCGATTGTTCAAGATATCATACAATTCTGACTCTCGTGGCCCAACTTCTGTCTTGCCTATAAACTAGATAGTTTTAAAATATACTACACATTCACACAATCAGTTACACTCTTTCTATGTTGAGCGGTACACTCCCAATCTAATGAAAACATGTGATTTATCTGACAAGACACAGATGCAGCATTCCTACAGCTATTGACAAATGTTATGCTCTCCATCACACCTCTATTATGTCAAGGGGCATAGGAATGGGTGCCAAAGAGGAAACGCCCAAGGTTCTCTTATCGCGCAACCTTAACCACAAATTGCAACACAGTCGTCTTTGGGTAAATTTTCGCTAGATATATGTTGAAGTTCCCAGATCACTTGGATATTCGCGTCGACTTGATGCGTGCTATGATTATAGTATTTCCGACATGAAAAATCCTTCAGCCTAATATCCCATCCAAGTTAACTGACCGTGCTTATGTTACCTTTGAATTTCATACCAATTACTAACATAATTAAAAGCGCGTCGTTCCAACCGCAGTTAAGCGGTTCCCTCAATTATTGCGCAATAGCGTTCTGGATCCCTTGCTTTTCTGTGTGTGATGACCATCTGTTCCAGGTATTCTCTCAAGAGAACCAGTTTCTTCTCACCGATGACATTTAGATCCACTTCTGTTTACAAATTGCCCTTAAAGTAAAGCAGCATTAATATCATACATAATCACAAGCATTTCAAAAGCTGCTGCAAACCGTGAGATGAAATTCATGCATGGCCAATGGAATGTTATTTCATATCTTTGTACTGTAGCCCTTTCTGCACTGTGACACAATGGGACATCACTGGCTAGCCGCCACACGGCCGCGATCCATGTGGGCAATACTCGAACTTCCCTCCCCTCACCAACTTTGATAAACAAGTCAAGTGCACTACAGAAGTGAATACACTAGTTCATATTGTCTTAATTTCCAGTTCCATCACGATTGTGGAGTCTGGGATCAATTAATGCAATATCTGTGTTCTGTCACCTTTAGAAACCTGGTGCTTAGTAACTCGAAATGGAATGATAGATGAACCATGCATAAAATTCAGCGCGGTTTCACTAAACGGCTAAAAGGCTTTTCCAAGATCAACTATTGTGGCCGATGTAAAGTTGTCAGTTTGGATTGTTATTGGTTGCGTAGAGAATATAAACATATACTCATGTCCCAACTGTTTGGCAAACCAGAATTGAACCACACGTTTTCAGTTTATTTAAACAAAGCCACTCGACATCCGTTAAGTAATTGGGTTTATTCGGTTCCTTCAACGAATGCATGTTCCAAGCTTTAGTGTAGCCTTATCCTTTCCACATACGCATGCACGTGGAATAGGATAAAGTTAACATTGAAGCATTGGATAACAGCAGGGAGTTTTACGCTCACTTACACAATTTTCGAGTGCCACCGTTGTATCCGAACTCTATACTACTAGCCTGCCCGAATATGAGCTGTGGGAGCAAGATATGATCGATTAGATTGGCATTAATTATTACTAGATTACGCACCACAAATTTTGTATATGCCCCTTACCTCGTTCGACTCTCCAGCTAGTTGCGAGTAAAGCAACAATGAGCTGTACCAAATGTTGCCACCTCCGATATTATGCACTTGATAAGACTAACATCACTAAACCTATTCTTGTCTCTTGTGCAGCAAAGAACTAGTACTTTGTACTTTGTTTACATTTGCCCATTTCTTGAGAAAGTCATGTAGATGTAGCAAAAGCCCACTCCGGGATAAGTGGCAAACTACTGCCTCAGTCAAGAAAGATAAATATCTGGCTCTTGGCTTTTGTACATAGCAACGCAACTCCCGCAGCTTTCCACAACCTCTCTGCAAACGCGCACAAACAGACAAGGCAGAATCGACACAGATGAATTTGGTTAGACGAATTCCCTAGCCCCTGTAAAGCACTTGTCGATGGATTCAGTAAACCAAGTAAATAAACGCATTAGCTTCGCGGGTTACATAATTAGTTTGATATTTTGCAGAAGTGAAAAACGTCTCAGGTAGTTCATTCCAGATGGTTTGGTAGACAACCGGCAAATATATTTATGATGGTCCACAACATTTTGGATTTGACAGAAAAGTTTCGTCAGACAAAGTGAATTAGCTTAACGTTGGCTTTTGGTAACGATCATGGCCAAGCTACCTACAGAGACTAATCAATGTGCAGTTCATTGATGGAAGAGTACAGCGGGCAAAGTCACTAGGCTAGTGTATACACTATGGATTCTTTTAGTTAGGGTCACATGGGGAACAGAAATTGCTGGTCCGAGGATAGTTACATGTGTGGTCAGCACTCTTAAGTGGACCGTTACAAGGAACTTGGTCACTGAGATAACTTGTCTTTAGTACTTAGGAATTTGGTGGAGGGAGCGTTGATAGTCCATTCCGATTTGGGTTCCACCCACCGATGCTTATCAACCTGGCGGGAGTAAGACTGGACACTAGGCACTAGACAGTCCTACTCCGTCTATACTATTCACGCAGTTTTTGTTTTTCTATAGTCTCAGCAATCAGCCTTTGTTTGACTGCTCGTAATCGCTTGCTGATAACCTCAACATTTTCAAAGTCAATTTCGTGTCTCGTGTCTAGCGCATACATTGCTTTTGCCGAGTCTCTGAGTAGAGCTCCATACTCTAGCTCATGTAGCGGAGGTCGTGATGTGTCACTTTTGTTCTGAAATCTTTGTACGTAATTCTTCGCTGTTTGGCCTATATACACTTGCGTACAATGTTCACATGGAATTCTGTAGATACCGTTAGTTGTTCTATCTAATGGGTGTATATCCTTCAGATGCACAAACTGGACCCTAGCGTTTGACCCTACTGGAAAACTACCATTATCTTCTCCTTATTCAGTACTCTCTGAATCGCTCCCGAGGTTCCTTCTTTATACGGCATACCCACTGTCACTATCCACTCTGTGATTGGTCTTGCTCGTGGGTTGAGATATTTCTGAAGCCGTCGTTTCATCAATCGTTTCAGATATCCACTAGCTACTGTTTTTCATCGCCTCCCTCTGCACTGCTTTCTTAGCTTCTTCATGCGTGCACAGAGCACTTGCTCGGTGACACAGTGTTGAGGTGATTCCCGCATACACGTGCTTCGGGTGGCTTGAACTATAGCTAAGTATCCCATCTGTGTCCATTGGTTTGCGACACATTGCCGTTTTTAACGTTCCTATCTTCATATGGACTAGACAATCAAGGAACGGACGTACACCGCTCTGCGACTCAAGTTCCATGGTGAACTTTATCGCATCGTCAATGAAGTTCAAATAGTGTAACGATTCCTCTTTGCTATATCTTTTTGTAGTCGCAAGCGTCATTCACGTAGTGCCACCATATCTTCAGGGCACCACGGGAATTCGGCAATGCCTTCTTTTCAAACTCTTCCATGTACATATTGACTAATACGGGGGATACTGCAGATTCCATGGCCAGACCCGGTTTTTGAGTGTACATTCTAGACTGGAATATCAAATAAGTCATTTCGAGACACAAAGCTATCCCCTCGACCAGTTGACCCACTGTCCACTTTGTTCTGTCCTCTAAGCTACTGTCCCTATCAAGCAGCTTCTCGCTAATCGTAACCCATCATCCATGCGTATATTCGTCAACAAAGAGGTAAGATTGAAACTGATCATAAATTCGTCTTGTTCGATGCTCACCCCTCACATCATTCGTGCAAACTCATGAGTGTTTTTACAAAGGTGTTCGTTCTCCCTGTTAGGGGTTTGCAGCGGGCTCGCCAGATTTCTCGCGAGCTGATGTGTGGGAGAGCCTATGCCATCCACTATAGGTGGCAAGAGGACGTTGGGCTTGTGTATCTTTAGGAGACCGTAAAATCTAGGCGGAATAGCCGACTTCGAATAGATGCCGTACCATTTATCCTTTCCTAAACTGTCCTTCACGGTCCTTAGGTAACTTCTAACATCTGATTTCTTCTTATTCATTACCGATCTAATCGTTTTCTGCTCAAACACATTGTACGATACCGTGGTCAAATGCTCCCTCATGTTTTCTAAAGGATCCGTTTTATTCATTACCACTGTTTCATTACCTTTATCCGCTCTTGTAATGACAATGCTAAAATCCTCTTGCAAGGTCTTTAACGCTATGTATTCAGCTGGAGCAAAATCGGAGTTTGCCGGCTGTTGAAATCTAATTAAATTTGCTAATTGTGCGCGGATGTTCTCTGCCTTTTCTACTGATAATCTAGTCATAACAGGTTCAAGTCCAGGAATTACATCTTCTGTCCTTAATTTAGATTTATTGATGGTACAATTCAGACCCTTTTCTAAAACTCTACATTCTGTTCACTTGACGCCCTATCTGACATGAAAACAAGTCTACAATAGTTGCTACTAGCTACAGGCTTATCAATACGACCATCGGCCTTCCTATGTGCAGCCATCGAATGTTCGAACTTACATATTTGGCTTTCCATCGACTCCCGTCCTCTTGCTGCCTTAACTTCCGAGGCCTAATTGAAAACTTTGTCATAAACACTCTGTAAATCCAAGCTCAGCTGACTCGCAACCATAGAAGTCAGTTTATCTCGTCAACTATCGCAAACGAGATGACATCGCCAATTTGCGTCTCGAGAACTTTGGATATTTTAGGGGAAGTGTGAGTGGCATAATAAGATACACAGCTGATTGCTTGCTGAGCCCCCCGATTAGTCAATAAGGCGGTTACTCTCCTAAGACAAGACGATCGTATACAAAAGTCTTTTGGTACTATTTGCTGAAATAACCAGAGCATGAAAACATACATTGCAGATTGATCACATCAGTTAGAAAGAACTACCCGAATAGTACATCAAATGTTAACAGGAAGTAATTGTGAATCTTCACACAAAAGTCATCGGAGTGGAGCCACCGTTCAACAAATTTTGTTAGAAGCGGCAGTGGGGATTATGCAGAAGCAGAAGAAATGCTGTACACTTTTATTGAAGAGTTTCGCAAAGTGCCGATGCGTAAGAGGCGATTATATCGTTCGTGACCAAACTGCTCGACTTCGGTCGACTTTGAGGTCTTGAAGGAAGAACCTTGCGACCAAATCGTGATACACCGGCGCTTGTCATAGAACGCTGTAAGTTGCGCAACTTTGCTGTGGCCCCGAGTTCAAGCAATATCTGAAAAGGGACGTCAGCATGAATCAGGATCACCCGGAACAAGATAAGGATTGTGGCCAACTAACCTAACCATTCATGTGATCAATGATCTAACGTGGTCAAATCAATCTCAATAAAACAAGGAGATATGCGAATAGTCCACGTAAATGGGCTTGCTGAGGATAACGACATCATCCGGCATTTACTTCGAGTTGAACCGACAGGAGGTTCAAGGAAAGAGCAATTTATCTTCCAACTTGCACTGGCAGTCAAAAGAATCTATAGAACGACAATCCTGCTATAGTAAAATTTGTCATAATTGACAATCGATGCAATCAAAATCTGCTCGGCAGAAGTGGAGCAAGAGGCAATATTGAACACAGGCGTATATGTGCTTACGAACGACGCAAACTTAGCTATGTCACAGTTGACACACTGCCACTCTGGGAAAGAGAGTTACTTGCTGGCTCCACGGAAACTAACAGGTGCGCATTGGGATGTGATTAAACGGCACTTGAGTGCAAGTTGTACTAAATGCACGATCTTTCTGCAGGAAGGGTTGGCTGGTCATAAACAAAGCCATAGTGGACATTTTAAACATTCGTAAACGACAAAGGTAGAACGAAAGGACCTTGCAAATCAATTAGTTTACTATGACATTTACTTGAATGGTTGGATAATCTACTCCCAGTGATCTCGGTGAGAATGATGACAATAGCGCATAAAATCAAAACAAGTAATTGGAAGGTATCGGTGTGGCTCTCCCTATCCATGCATTCCATGACCAACGGTTTCGTCTTGCTTTGGACTCATCAAGTAGAAATGGCCGAGTTGAAAGTGGAACTCGGTCTATAGTGATTGGCAGCTATTGCCATGACCACAAGTTTCATTGGGTTCCGCGAGCAGTGCCTGACACAGCAGTAGGAAGTTGATTTTCGGGTTTTAGAGCACCCGGTATGTGTTTTGGAATCCGATAAGCAATTTCGATTGTGGCCTCGATTGAAATGACGTTTGCCACCGTCAATACGAGCACTAGGACAGTCCCCGTAGTGATGGGTTTCGGTGCGGCTCTCTCCCATCCCTGCATTCCACGACCGGCGATTTCGTCCTGGCTTGTACTCACCTGGTAGAAGCAACCGAGCTAGGAATGGAACAAGCACTTATTGAGTATTCGAGGTAAAACAACTCCAAATCGATTGAAACAGCCGGTTCCTGCAGGTACTGCTGAATGTGTCTGGGCATCGCTTTACGCAGCTGCATGTACAGTACGCACCCGATGATAATCGTTCTTCCTGAAGAACAAAGTACCGCCCTAAAGTGGGGATGCGTAATGTGCTTTCGTGTTTATTCTGTGCTGGGTCACGGATAGCCAGTGTTTGGGGATAACATTTCACTTCACATGTTCGATAATAACATATGCATCCATACCTTGCTACAGTACTGTTGGAGTTATTGCTATCGAAAAAGATTTGGATAGTGCGCATTGGCCCAATAAAAATTATTCTTCTAGGTGAATTCGGTAGATTAATACGAATTAAGCATTGAACAGAAAGCAATAAACTTTAACTTTCCTCTACTCAAATTAAGTTTAAGGTAAATAAAACCGTCTATCTCTTCCTTTAATTTAAATTTAGCACAGTGTAACTTAGTAAATAGTCATTTTTAGAGATGAACTTTAAAGACCACCCAAAGGTTCCTTGTTTCGCACATATTCGGACAAATAATGATTTTGTACGGTGGACCAGGCCGTCGGAATGTGTCATCCAAGGTAGCAAAATTTGAGTGGTTCTTCATCTTGCTAACGAAATACCAGCTCAGCTCGCCGTACTAGTTTAACTGTAGGTGGTTTTGTTCCAACCTTTCGAATGTTGGATTAGACATCGACGGTACAGCGATGAATATAACCATTGAGTCAGTCAATATCCTTTCATCTCACTGTCATTCAGCAGGTTTCGAATAGGTTACAGAATATACAAACGTGGACTAAATCGAACGGATGGGGTCGGGTACGAAATACCTTGTGGCATGAGGGCTACAGCGGAAACATCAAGGACACGATGAAGGGGCTCGCTCACACTGCTCCTACACTATCAAGCAAACCACATTCTTGATAACGCTAATTGCATTATGATGTCTAGCTGACATGGTCCTACCACATAGCACTCCGGCTGCATCTAGTCATTCCATTTGAGCGGTGAATCGGTACACGGTTTACGCATTAAAAGCCGCCATATTGGCATACTGGGCAAGAATTGCTAATTCCGATCGCTCCGGTTGGTTCAGTCAGAATAGTTATGTTTTGAATATCGTATTTTCTTTGATGCTCCATTAGCTTAACAATTCTGCTTAAAATCTTATACCGTCTCAAGATGGATAATCACGGAAGTTGAACCAAATGGATATACTTCCAATTATCGACGCATGACATTGTGGAAACTGTTTGTGTGATGTAAGACCAGTCTGTATTAGTGCTCTTGTGAATTTAAAACTCATAGTAAAATGGATAAAGATAGAACTGCTTTACTTGCTCAGGTTACTCAGCGTACCTCGCGTGTATGCTCATACATCGAATTCCATAAGCACAGCGAGTGTAAAGAAGCTTCCTGAACACGACGATCTCCATCGAGGCATCCGGTCTCCAAAAGACTATAAGAGATGAAGAAAGAGCAGCAGACCAAGAAGATGTTTTACTTATAGTTGGCGGAAGTCAGCTACTTTCAGCGTAATTTTACCAAAACCAAAGAAGAAATATGCAAGTGGGAATGAGGTGAACTCTTGACATGACACAGAAAAGAATTAAACTACATGGCGATGGTTGATAATACTTCACTACTTTGAGTAGTGCTTACACTGAATTGAACTGACGGCAAATCAATGACCTGAACAGCACTTGTCAAACCACCGGTTAACAAATAACGACCTACTTTTGCTCTCCAACACGAGCTTTCGTCATCCTGGAAGTCACCATGCTACCTGGCGTCCTCCATCGTCAACCAGGCACTGAGCACAAATTAATCACACAGTCATAAGTCGCAGTTTGTGCGGCAGTGAACGCGGATGCATTTCATTTCGGTCAACTTGCGTTGAAACCGATAATGCATTGGTGTGTGCGACAGTTTGCATGCGTTTCGGTAGCTTACCTAGGATCAAGCAAACTCGACTGAACACCTACAAGTTGGAGGACGCGACGGTGAAAACAGATTACCAACATAGGCATTGTGAAAATCTCGCTCTTTTTCCTACTCTGGATGTTGACAGAAACTGGTCAAGCCTGCAACCAGCCATACTGTCCGCCAGCTTGTCCAACAGCGGCCTTATCAGCTGTACAGCTAAAAGCTGAATCACGACAACATCCTCGGAACTGTTAGATCGTCCGTACGGAACAGAAAGAATTCTGTCGGTCTCTGTCAACAGCTGAAGACAAGCCTTATCTCTGATCGTGTATTCTGTCGGTCAGAACGAGCTGCTGAGATGGAAGCCGCTGTACTGGCTGGAAACTTCCGCAGTTTACCTTTCCTCATCAAAGAAACCGGTTGCGATTCACATGCTATCAGTCAGACAACCTGTGAGTCAGGCTGTACAGATCGCTGGGCGAGGCACGGTGTCCTCCAATTTAACTGCTCAGCACAGCACCTGTACAATGTCAGTTTCGCTTTGGATGGTGTCTGGCCTGTCTCCACGGCTCCTCCACTGAAGTAGAGATCCGACGCGTAATCCAATCTTTGAAACGTCATAAAACCCCCGCCATAATAGCCTACCCCGGCTCTAACCAAAGATGGCGGGAATTTACTTTTCGACAAAATCCTACCGTTGTTTACAAAGGCTTGGACTGACGAGAAGGTTAAAACTCATGGGGAGAATCGGTCACTGTTTCGATTCTACGAAAGGCACCCGCGAAAATTGTGCCAATTACTTTGAAATCTCCTTGATCTCTGTTGTTTCCATGATCGTCGAGTCCGTTCTGTTTCGCAAACTTCCAGTGATTATAAGAGGATTTGCTTGAGAGAAATAAGTCTAGTTTCGTCCACGTCGAGGCTGCATTGCCCAAATCTTCACAATTCACCAATTTCTCGAGTTTCGCCATGCCCACTAAAAGCTCAAAATCATATTGTTCTTGGACATCTGAGTGACATTTGACTCAGTAGAGAGATCTGTGTTGTGAAAATGTGCCCGACAGATTTGTAGCCATCCGGAAGGAAGTTTACAGTCACAGTCGGGCAAAGTCAGGGCTCAAGGTAGGTTTTCCCTACTGTTTGCTGTCACCAGCGGTGTTCGCCAAAGTTAGCCTATTTCACCATTCCTCTTCAAGTGTGCTATCGAAGTTGTGCTCCAACGAGCATTGGAAGATATCCAAAAGTGCGGTATTGAGCTTCTCCCTGAAAACGGAGTTGCTGACTTGGATTAAGCCAATGATATCGCTTTGCTGGGGTATGATCGACAAACCGTCCACAGCGCTCTGAATCGCATGCCGATGGAAGCGCCCAAATATTGCTTGTAGTTCACCCAAAGCAAATGTAGAACACTACCCCAGGATTTGTTAGATGTTTGTGCCTGACCTCGCCATTGCCAGTGACGTTCTGGAACAACTCCCCAGCTTCACTTATTTAGGGAATTACATCACGGTTGGCGGTGACATAGGAGATGAGGTCTCCTAACGGATCGCAAATGCTCACCTTGCATTCATCAGGCTGAGAGACTTATGGCGTCGTCCCGATGTCAGTTTGAAGCTCAAGATCAGAGCATAAGTTGCTTCCATCCGTACAGTCCTCTTGTACGGATAAGACCCGACCCATTCGCTCGAAACACATGAGGCGAATGCCAACTCTTCATAATCTTTATAAGCGTAGGAGTACTTGCGTGTGGTGGCAACATCACATAAGCAAAACATAATCCCAAGTTATTGGAGCGAATACCCCTGCCTCCAAAACATTATTCTACGACACCGGATGCGTTGGCTTGGCCACGTATTGCGCATGTAGGCCTACCGCCTGTATATATATATATATATATATATGATTAATTAACAATTTAATGGAAAGCAACGCAATGTTCTGGAATACACTGGGAACCGACTGGGATATAATATTTTCAAAGTTTTAGAATACAATTCGAATTTCTATAGGCTTGTATATGGACAACGTTTCGTCCTTGACACAAGAGCCGCTTCAGGTCAGGTGAACTAGTACAGATTAGGCTTGGTATTTTATTGCAAATAGAATACTGATAGAGTGATAGCCTGGGTCAGTGGAAAAATGTGGTTACAGTTTCAAAGGGTTTCAAAGACTGTTGAAATATGATTATTTCTGCTACCAGTGCACGAATATTTTTAGCTTTTGAACGAGGTGATGTTGTCACTACTACCTTCTAACATTGAGACAGTAATAACAAAATTACCTGTTCCAAAATCTGAGAATATTCGTGCACTGGTAGCAGATATAATCAAGTCCCAACAATCAAGTCCCGAATCTTGCAACAGCAGAGCATACCGCATCAAAAGCTCTAAAGGAAGACTCTACCATTTTCATCACAAAAACCGATTAAGGTAAGACCATGGTGATAATGAATAAATCGGATTATGTAGGAAAAATAGAGGAGCATTTAACTTCCGTACCTTACACAGGGATTGACAAGAAAACCGTATCATCGGTAATAAGAATAAAACCGAGGTTAGCAATTACCTGAAAAGTGTAAAGGGTTGCCTTGGACCGAATAAACGGTTATATATATATATATATATATATATATATATATATATATATATATATATATCCGAAATCAACCCTCCCGCCTAAAATCTATGGACTACCGACGATTCATAAGCCCAGCATTCCCATTTGGCCCATTTTGGTTGGGATCGGTTTTCCAACCCATGAATCAGCCAGATATCTGGCAGGTTTGTCGAAGCACCCAACAGAAATAACAGAACGCTTATGATTTTGCGCAAAAGGTGACAGGTTTGACAATTGAGTCAGATGAACTAATGGTTAGCTTCGACGTTAGTTTACTATTTGCGAACGTGAAAAGCGTGTCGTATTGGGGGTAGCACAATGCTATTTGACTGAGGACATTATCCTGGGGGAAGGAACGAAACTCACAGTAGACGAAATAATAAAAGGAATGAAAGTGTCTTCGTATGTCATAATTCACGTTCCAGTCGACGCTGTATGCTCAGGAAAAGGGCCTTGCCATAGGGTCGCCAATATCCCCGGTACTGGCAAATCTATGTATGGAAGACTTTGCAAAGTGGGCGTTGACAAACTCCAGTAACTCGTCAAAGATTTGGTTGGGCTACGTCGATGATATTTTCGTTAGCATTAGGCGGGATAAGAAAGAGCAGTTTATAAACTATCTGAACTCCAGTACTAAGAACATAAAGGTTACGATGGAACTAGAATCTTGCTGGTGTACAATCTCATTCCTTGATTGTTTAGTTCACAAGAACGGAGGACGGCTAAAAACAGCCATAAATCGAATAGCAACAGATACACATGGAGTACTAGACTATAGTTCAGGTCATTCGAAACACGTGCATGCTGCGACTGCATCCACTCTGTTTCACAGGGCCCAGACTCTGTGCACAGAGGAAGAGGACAGGAGGGCTGCCCGAAAAGAGGCAATGGACAAATTAATAAGTAGTGGATATTCGAGGAGGTTAGTTAAACGTCGACTGAAGAAAGCGCTAAACCTAAACGAAGTACGACGGAATGGATTAGGACGGTGGGAGTTCCTTATAAAGAGGGAACCACTGAAGCGATCAGGCGGGTACTAAATGAGGAGAGGATAAGTGGTTTTCTAAAGAGGTCAAATATTCCATTCAGCAGTGGTGCGTTTGAAGATGCCATCTCCGAAAGATAGGATGACCAATTGTGTCTATAAAAGTAGTTCCAGGGACTGTGCACAGCTGTACAAACAGCGAGAGAACTACGCACTAGGATAACATAACACACAAGGTACGTTTCGCGTCCAGCAAAAAATGAGCCTGAATACAAGCCTTTACTAAGAGATTCGGTGGTAGCGGTACATGCGTTAGACTCAGGACACGCAACCGACTGGGACAATGTAGATCCTTAGGAGGGGGGGGGGCAAGAACGACAAGCCAAAGATTAATTGCCGAGGCGATAGAAATCGCCAAAGCCACTAACAACGTAAACTGAGTCGACGGCATGGAACAATCGGACGAGTGACGGGCTGTCTTAACCCGGCCAGTCTGAGCAGCTTTGACGGACAGACTCAGGTTAGAGCGGAACAGCCGAACTGACATCACTGAAGCCAAGAGGAACATTGCCACTGCCTCCCATGTAAAAATGACCCAATACATAGATCAATTGGAATAGTTCCATGCTCATAGTTCCACCAGATTGACCGCTTGGTCCTTTGAAACTGTTACCACTTTTTTCCACTGACCCAGGTTATCTCACGCTATCAGTATTCTATTTGCAATAAAATGTCAAGCCAAAGATGTACTAGTTCACCTGACCTGAAGAAGCTCTTGTGTCAAGGGCGAAACGTTGTCATTATACAAGACTACAGAAAACCTATTTGTATTCTGAAACTGGGAATTAATGGAAAGCGAATTACCCAGTCCATGTGGTGATTGTATGTTTAACGTGAGCACGGCGAAATCTGCGCACGTTTGTCGGAGCTATGGCAGCTCCGCAACAGAAAGTCTGGCCAGTCTGGAGTTCACAACTTGGTAAACAGTTACTTGTGCGCGTAATTCATTTCACTGACCAGTAGTTACCAGGGGAGACTAGTGGGTGGAGCGAAACTATCAGAAAATGGTTTAATGAATTTTGTTATTTATGTTATCACAATCCACTTGGCACAGCATGGCCCTCTCATGGCCCCCCTAAAAAGTTTTCTCATCCCAAAACCCCAAGGAATTCTTCGTGGCTCTTGTTGAGAATGGCTGATCTATGTCACCTGATGCAGTTGCGCTGACTCAGTGCAACGTAACTGTTTTGAGAAACAGGATTTTGTATTCGGGACACAGTCATCTTATCGGAACGGCATTTAAGTCCAAAAGTTTTATCAACTGCGCTGCTCCTGTGATTGAGTTGGAATGACCCGATAACCCGGTCTGATGCGGCATTACAATCTTTCATGGCGCTGCGTAAACCACATTGAAAGTCAGTGAGTAAACCTTTCTAGACAGACACGTGATATCTGTTGGGTGTTTATGATGGTCGTGCCTTATGGAGACAGAACTCGTTTTTCAGGCTCTTCCAATGGAGGTGATACAAATGAGTTAGGACTGTTGACCGTCCACCCACCTGCTGAACTCTGATCATGGGCTAGTAGGCTGGATGGAAACAGTTGTGAAGTCCAAATGAGGCCCAGTTGATACGTGACAATCATCACGTTGTTACTGCATCACAGTACAAACATTTGAGGTCATGATTTCCATCGCAGCCAACTGCGCTGATTTTGACCACGATAATTGTTTCAAAGCAGTGCAATTTTATTTTGTTCTCTCAGGATTGCACCACAAAGGCTGTTTAAGCCGGGTTGGTTGGGAACTGCCGCTAACACAGTGGAACAGAAGATGAAAGCGGCAGATGAAAACATTTGTAACTATTACGATCAACTCGAACGATTTATTCGCCTATGAGAAACGGTTAATGGAGCATGCGACAGAGGATGTGACCAGCTCGGGTGTACCCACAAACGGCACAACAGTTGTCGATAGTGAACGAAATATACCTGCTGAGAATCTTGTTCGTCATACCGGTGTCGATAGTTGTTGAGGCCACATGGAGTGCCAAATTTCCCAGCACACCTAATGAGAAAATACAAAGAAGAACAAGACCAGTGAGTTGACTGTAATTATCGGAAACGCTAAAAGCTCTTCGGTGGGAGACAAATATTGGGCGTTATGCTAGAGCTTTACAACACTGGAATGAGTGACATTTTGTTATGTAAACGAAATTCCAACCGTGGTACAGGAACAACGATGCCGTCACAAGTGACATGCACAGCTGTCAACCTGTGTGAGTTCGATTAAAATCTATCTACTAAGCTTGATAAGTGACAAAATTAAGTAAAACTCAGCTATAAGCACGGTTTGGGCGACCTAGTCACAACTCACCAGGAGATATATATATATATATATATGTATATATATACATATATATATATATATATGCATCGGCATTTCGCTTCTCTGATTAGGGCTGAATTTTGTGTAGTGGGTATGGCAGGTTGGTCTGCAAGAGACAGCATACTTGGATTGATATACATGTTAGGTTACGAGAGAACTAACGAAGCGAATTAGGAGTATTGATTGCCATTGGATTTGATCCAGAAGGTTGCAGTTTGTTTTTTCTGAATACCGTCACAACAGAAAATGCACGCTGCAAGACAGCCACCCATAGGATTCAGCAAGATTGTTAATCTTATACCGACTGTCAAACGTTGCTAGCGGAGTTCTGGATTAGTGACCAAGATGCAAGCCGTCAAGTTAGTCAGGTCTATCTCTATCTGACGAGTCCAACTCCGGATGGAACAAGTCTGTGCAGTGTATGGATAAAGCAGTTCCCAAACTCTCCATTTCTGATGTGATCCAAGAGATACGGGGTGCATATCCCCATTGGATCTCATACAAGGGTGGAAGAGGTGCCTACTCGTCAGGTGAACCCAGAACCACTTGCAAAACTGCGATTCACCAGTTCACTTAGGCAAGCGCCTAACAACGCAGCAACGTAAAAAACAAGTGACATAGAGTGCATGGAACATCACCAAAAAGTGCCAGTGGCTAGGACAGCTCGCACAAGTGATGTTAACCACAAATGAAGGGAAAATACAGCGTGTTTCCCCCCAAATGCAAAGCGTAAAGTTCGCGAGCCGAATCTCACTGAGCCGCAATATGCATGTTGTACGGCGTCAATTCCATCGCGACCAGTGTAGTGCGTCGCTCATGGCGCTCACTGGAGTTCCGGTCCAGTAGTGTGCGCATATTCCAAAACCTGATGCTGACTGCTTTACGCGCAGGAATAAGATTGCATTGGTGGGCAATCTTATACTGTTGTCCTATTAAATAAATAACCAACTTATTTATTCTCGATAACGAGAGGCATGCCTGTACAGGAGAGGAACGTTGCCAATTATGCTCACTTAAAAGTAAACATACATGGTCGGTCAAGGCTGCAAACAAACCCCTTTTCCGCGGTTCATATCACGTGATTAAAATTACAAGGCTGGTCGACGCAAGAATATCCTGATGTAAGCTGAACTGCGACGGTGTGAACAGGTTTACTACATTCGTTCGGTCCTCAAGCAGTTCGAATCAGGTGACAGGCGTTGCAACAGAGCCGAAAAGCACTTGGGTAGATCGAGAAATGCACACTCCGTCGTCCCTCGTGCTCCATGTGGACAAGTTCTCTAAAGAATGCTCAGATACTAGCTGCTTGTGTAGTTTTCGCTGAGTTAACCTCAGCGCAATTGCTTCAGCTGTCTGCAGGGCATTAGTGTATTGCTTTTATGTAGTAGGGGTTGAATGCGCCAAATCTTGGTGTCCACTTTGGACTGTGTTACGCGACGGAAATGTTGAAGCGTATGATTGCGACATTCCGCAGTGACAATGGGCGATGCTCCTTTATTCGTACTGATAGACGCCTGGTCAAAAGTTCCGGGTACTTAACACAGGTGCAAGTAAAGTGGTGTACAATCTACACTCAGGTGGTGACCGGTAGTCTGATTTTGAGATGTTGACTAATACACTGCGGGGCGGACGCTGAGTAAGTTCCGGTTACTGTGGAGGAATGTCTGCTAAGGAGATGGAATTGGAACTTCCCATTAATTGAACAGTGAAACACATCCTTTTTGAACGGCTACCATAGGCTTTACAGTGGTGCGTATTTTTATTAATGGGACAGGATAGCCATTCGAAAGCCACATTTAAACAAATTGATAACTCGTCTTCAAGTGTCAATAGGCTGTAAATGTTGGCAGACCCTGCAATACATGCGGTGAACTAAGTTCCGTTTGTACGTCAATTACACGAAAAAGAGAAAATACGCATATTGGTCAACCCACGTAATAATCCGAAAGACACTCCCTTTAAGTGAGACATGCTCACACGTCCTCAGCAATATGTGCAGAAACACGGAATTGCGTTCCTTTCCCAATTCGCCAGTGAAATTCATCGATGGGTAAGCACCGTTGAAATAATCTGAGTAGATGTCTCTTGAAGAGAGCCGAAGCGATTGCGGTCAGAATAACGCAGAGATATGCAAACAGAGAGTGCATGTAAATTTCTCTGCTGTGCTTTGCCGGTACAAGAAGGATAACTCACACACGTGAAGCACAGGAGATGACCGAGTGTGATTGCCCTCGTTCCGTAGACTGACACGTGTTTTTTCTGCGTGGGTTTGTGGGTTCTGTTTCAACGCCTGTTACCTGAGTTAATTTGCTTGAATGTCGAAGGAATATAGTAAACCTATTCAAGCCGTCTGTTCAGTTTTCACTGGCATACTGTTGCGTCGACCAGTCATGTGATTTTAATCGCCTGATATGAGGCAACGAAAGGTGATCTATTTGCAGCCCTGATCAAACCTGGATTAGTTGAAGGCAAGATGTGTGCAGATAGCAGTATTTTGATCGAATCAAGATGCGGCTAGACTAGCCAGTCAAGGAAGGAGTGATGCTGTGCGTGTAACAGCAACGTTACAAGAAACTTAAATAAATCCGTTTCACTACGATTGGACCAGGTTGCACAAACCGCTAAGTGCTCATCGTACGATGGCTCTGTTACGGAGCAGTAATACTGACATTTAGTAAATGTAGATGAAATTTATCGTGATTACGCTGTTGTAGTACTTGTTATCGGTACAATACAGTGTTACCCACACTGATGTTCTGCCGCGGATTATTATTAGTTCGGAGTCATATCAGCTTCATACTATTTCTGTGTCTTCTTGATACTAGCAAATAACAGACAGCCAACTGAGGGAACAACGATGGTCGATATAACGCCACAGCAAACAACTTCTGTCGTGGAGACAATTTCACTGTTACTCTCGATCTCTTGCAAATGCATTCCGCAACTCGTTTCGTCTTCATCCGAACATTTCAGGTGACACAGCAGCAAATGGTAATCGAATCAGGAACCATCTGGTTGTCAGCTGACGCTTTTGTCACTTGGTTCCCAAGCCTTGTGATTAACTCCTGCTATGTGTTGGAAAATAGCCGCTTGGACACGCCGTCTTAACCTCTATTGTGGCTTAGACTAAGGTAAACTTCTGCTATCCCGAGCACTGCAAATGCAACCAGTTAGAATTTTATTCAGTTCCGTTCTATGATTCCTGCAGTCCAAATAATTCTCATGACTGAGGCTCATTACAAATTAAAGCTAGTCCGAAGTCACTCAGAGTCTGAATAATCCTGCACAACAGATACCAATGGACCCAACAAACGATCGCCATCGGATGGCTTTCCGTAGTTGTCTCCGTGATCAAAAAGGGGTCAATGACAAGCAAGTAGGCAACAAGTGCAAAACATTTGTTGCACTGAAAGACTAGCGAAAGCCAGTTGGCCACATCAATCACAAATTAAAGTGCGGACAAGCAGTGTCTCCGAATGGCCCAGGCATGTACGCTGGGACAGATAATGTGGATGGTTCAAATGTGAGTGGCTTGGAAAGTTTACATAAAGTACCCGCGCAATGTAAAACAATTTCGTTAGCATGACATGATGATTGAATGGATAAAACGGAGTATGTCATATCGGCCCTGGATTGATAGTCCTTTAGCACGGATGATTCTTTTCCCTGTACCAGAGATGGGTTACCATTTGAGGAAAGTCCCTGTACTATAACTAACGTGCAACGACGCTAGGTTGCTGGTTGCTTTTCGCTGCTAGACAGTGGTGAACTCTCAGATGAAATCGATCTGAACTTTGTCGTACCGTTCCGACTCGATAAAAATTAGCAACGGTGCGCACGACCGTATTTTCAGTTACCCAATTTTGCTCAATAGACAAACTGCCCTCAAAGCAATGAATTTTTAGCAAGGATGAAAACTATGCGGTCTGTTGGATGATTCACAAAGAAGTTACCATAGCACCGTGACGGGAAGTGGCCAAGCAAACTGTGCATTCTAAGATACAAAGCCTGGGGGCCCTGTGCACCTAAGGGTGGCACGTAAACTCTTGTGCCTCTCTTAAGTGCATTGTGGTACCATCGATGTAAGAAATGCTAATTGTATGAACTAGTTCAACGGGAGCTGAGTGAACCATCGCAATGTCAAAAGTGTCAACTGAGCCCGAAATCCAATAGACATGCATCTCCATGGAAGCTAATCACACCATGCTGAGGAGTACACACGCAAACATATGTTATCAGGTGACCTACAGTCTTTAACTTCCAACGTGCCTGGAACTTTGATTGCATCGTCCAGACCAGAGAGCAAGCAGTACCAGAGGAGACAGATGAGAAATTCGTTGAACGTGGAGTGGTTTCCCAATGAACAACGTCACCGGGTTCACCTCTATGAAACCGACTCTAGTAGTTCATTCTCAATCGAAGAAATGAAAGCAACGAGACGCACGGTACGTTGGAAGTTAAGACCGAGTTCATTGAGCAAAAATATACATAAATTTCTTGAGTGTTGAAGACCCTTGTATTCAACTAGGACGGGATGGCTTACAATGCGCTACTTGGAAGAGACGTCATAATACACAAAGATCCACTTCATACCAGCTCAGTCGGAGTGCAGGGATTTGGCAAACAATTTCGTTCGGAACAACGTACTCTGGACTACCACAATGCGTTTCATAAAAATCAATTTGCTTTAGTTTCAAAAAAGCAACCTACCAGCAGCATTTGTTCGCAGCCGAGCTGAGGCATCTTCCAGAAGGATGGCTTCAATTTTGTCCAGAACACAAAGCGCCACAGATGAGGCTGAGAAGAAGCGATACAACGCGTTGCCTAGAACAAGTAGGGATCCTTGACGTACAGCGACCTCGGGACTGTCCAAGAGCCGCGATGACACCTCATTGACAAGGAGCCGTAACTCAGTCCAGACGATATCGGTCTCAGGTAACAATTGGTGGGGTGTGTTCAATGGTAACAGAGGTCGATGGATTTGCTGGTTTCGCAGGTCGCCAAACATATCCAGGTTCGCACTTGTACGCATTGTGGGTTGCGTTTCGGTGGAGCGCGTTGGGGTCAGTATGAGTAGGTCGGCCAGAAGTGTTATAGCATTGGATGCCACTCGGCCATCAGAGCTGGTGATCAGGGCGTGAAGTGTTTGGACGCCAGGCGCCAAAGTGTCACACAGCTTACCTGGTGGACAAATGAGAAGGAATAACAGTGTTTATCGGAATGCAGATGTTAAATGCAGTCAGAGATGGAAATATTTTGGTGTTACTCATCCCAACACTGGCACTCCAGCAGTCAGAGATGTTAGATATTCTACGTGCGAAACACGCTCATCGGTAGCAATGCCGCTGCCCCTCAGTAAATCTGCCAACGCCGACGGAAGCATTGCCAATGAAAAAACGACTGAATTTGTGATAAACAACGGCATTGGCATCAACACGTCAAGTTGCACGCACGGTCTACTTTGCATTATCGTGGTGTGGTTAGGAAGTGTTAGAATATTCCCACGATTTGCAGCGTTTGTAGGCCAAATTCACCCACCGAACATCAGTGCTGATCGAGAAGAGGTCAGGCACAAGTCATTTGCAGTAATCTAACTTGTAATCTATGGCCCTTTCCTGCAGGATACTTTGCCTAAGTATTATGGAAAATATGACCAGCTTGGTCGCACGTGCTGATCGCGAGTCTGTACTAATTGCAAGTGTAGTGTATTTTCGTCTGCGACAACATTGTGGATACATCCTGCACTGATATGGCGTGTTGGTTTCGGCTGACCTACCGATGACCTGCTGCTAGCGTGCACTCTGATCAGCCCGACTTCCCAAAGCAGGAGACCGGCGTACGGCTGGCAAGTATATTTTGCTTAACGTCCAACTAACGGTACATTCAATTTATGGCCAAATCAATAGCCCTCAGCGTAAAACGCTCTCATTGGCTGGTTCCGTCCCATTAACACCTTCCCCCGCAAAAGTTGACATAAGACTTCATTTTTGGATCCAACTGCATTCTTACGACAGGTCTCCGTAGTCGATCAGTACAGCGCCGGGTCTGGACCTTCGGTTCCTCTGAGACTTCTGTGCGGGATGCATCCGAATTGCTTTGGGGATTAGATGGCATGTCGAAACTCTCTAGTAGAATATCTAACGGTAGTAACCGAGCGCTTGTGCCCGCAGGGATGCTAGTTGGTCGCAGCTGATGGGAATGCCTGGTCCAAATCAAATTACCCACATTAACCTCACATAGCACCTGTCCAATATTTCTCCGTATCGATCCTACCACCCATTGCGGGTGGT